>JAQMCX010000560.1:0-10830 GCA_029814765.1 Acanthurus leucopareius | reverse complement strand
AATTTCGATTAATTAATTACAGACCCTATAATTAACGCGATTAAAAATTTTAATCGAGTCCCACCACTAATTTTAATATATGCAAACTATATAAAAACAGAAGACAGCTACGTTGACAAAGGGAAGAGAGAACAAATAAAATCAGTTTTAAAAGACTGAGGTAGCCTGAATGTGTTGTAAGGATGAACAGTGCAATCAAAACAAAACTAAACTAAACAACTAAAAGAATATTGAAATATATATAAATCATCACAAAAACAAAAACATTAGTCTAATTAAGTGGCCAGTACATTGTATAAAGGAGATATCCTATGAAAAAGCTTATTTTAAGTTCAAAGCCATTACGTGTCAACATAATGTTAACTGACATTTACGAGTCACATTAGTCTCAGTTCGGCATTCCATAATCCTGCTTTTTTAACATAGTCACTTTTCCCGGCCTATACCTAGCATGCCTGCTTACTCATGAGCTTGACGCACTCATTATTCCCACTCACAGCCATGAAGTCACACTTTAAAATCTCTTTTTAGGAGGTTCAAAATTTGTACGACTTTGTTAAAGCTTTCACCCAACCTTCAACTAGCATGCCTGCTCGCTCATGAGCTCAACCAAGAACACATGCTTGGTGTTCCTGCTCACAGCAGAGAAAGTACTTTCGTTGTCGCTTGATAGATGCCAATACACATTAGGCAGCCACTGGTGATATTTTATTATTTGGTCACTTTTCATGAAGAAAAGCACCAAAATACATTTAAATGACATTTACCACGGATGATACAACGATTGTTGTAATTTATAAATCTTTAATAATGGAGATTATGAGATTTTTCTACCCCTCAGTTTGGACCGTGGTCCTGAAAAATCTTTGTTTGAAGAGGGTATGTAGCCCCTCCCCTTCACCCTACCCCATCATCCTGACAAGAGTCGGGACACCCCTACCCTTAAACATGAATGCACACAACAGAGGGCTTGGGGCTTTGGGTTCAAGGGGTAAACTCACTCTTACTGTTTGTCCACCGAGCACAGTGTTATTGACCTTAAATCTGCTAGCATAACAACAGCTCTGAGCTGAGCTGAAGGGTTCAGCCAGCTGGGCAGACTAGTTCATTTCCCATTGCCACGTCATGTCTATGGCCTGTCCTATTTACTGGAGTACTAAACTACATTTTCATTACATGAGAACCTTATGTGATTGCAGTGATTATTCCAATTATAAGTCAAGCTCTTGTGTTGCTCGCTAAAACTTTCCATTTCGACCGTAGAATGCACAAGAATATAAATTGATGGTATATAAATTAATGGTATAACGAATTTTTTTCTTTGGCAAGTGACCTTAACATAAGTGGGATAATCAACTCGCAGGTGTGTGTTAAACATTTTAAGGCACTTCGCAGAGGCAACCAAAACGATTTAAGGCACACCTACTCGTTGATTATCCCTTACATAAGTATTTCACATCAGTTAACCATTAAAATGGTTAGGACCAGTCTACATTTTAACAAAGTGCAACACAAAGTCATAGAAAAGTAACAGATAGTTATCAAATGTTTTTTCAAAAGGTGAAAAGCATTAACTTGTTTTAGTCGATGTGCCTTACTTTGTCAGAAAACATCCTAATGTGGGAGTGCATTAATGAACTACAACGCGGCTAATTTTATAAGAGTTACAGACAAAAGTCATTGATATGTATGGATTGCCGCACCCTTAATGAACCATGAAGAGTGAGGTAAGTTGACAGAGGCAGAATTTTACTGCAGGCACTGAAAAGTTAATGTGAGGTTGGAAGTATCGCATAGTCATCCCTGTCTTTACAATGCTGTTAGTGCTGGAGAAAGGTTTGGCAAAACAAATATTCATTCTGTGATAGGGTAAAAAGACATTCTGGCTTCTTAGTCTTTCCCTTCACCAATTCTTGGGTGGTGCTAAGCCCAGGATTTAGTGATGGTGACCTTGGGAAATAGTAGCGCACAGACAGCTGAAGGGGTGGATAATGCCACCATAAATAGTCAAGTCAAGTTAGTTTTTATTCATGCTGCTCCAAATCACAACAACAGTTGTATAAGGACACTTCACATGTAGAGTAATTCTAGATTACACTCTATAACTCAATTCAGACTCAGAACGGGCTGCATCTGGTCAGACTAGGTTAACAGTGAAAGGAAAAAAGAAAAAGTTTTGGAGCAACAATGACAGTGGGTGTTGCAGCTCTGAAAGACAGGACTAGGACACAAGACCATGTACATATGATTTAGAACTAGAGAAAGACCGATATGGTTTGTTCAGGGCCGATACCGATTATTAGTAGTCAAGGAGTCAAGGAGATAACCGATATTTGGGGCCGATATTCATTTGCAGTAAAAGTGAAAATATTGGTGTCAAAATTCTGAATAATACAAGCTCCAACACTTAACTTCGGTTAAATGCCTTTAAGCATATGCTTATTAAACAGCTTTTCAGATTTGCAAGATCTTAAAGGGTTTTTTTTATCTTATACAATAGACATCTTTGTTTTTATTCTGCCCTCCCTGAACGTCTGGTTCAGTTTGGCAGGTAGGTAAACAGTTCCTCACACAGAGACAAGGCTTTGTGATTTTACCAACGATTTATTGACTCCACATGAAGCAATGTAAAACTGTGAAAAAATGCAAAATACAAAAAGTAAGATATAAAGGAAACATGCGTTGTATATTTGCACCATTGCATTGCAATAATAAAGTTAAACATCTGTAACAACTTATTCTGGGCAAATAAATCGAAGGCAACTGGACTCTGTAATATGTCTGTGAAGATGTTTTGCCTCTAATCCAATCCAATACGTAACAACTTAACAAATTTGTGTCTTTCGACACGTTTGGTTTGGTTGTCCGCTAGCTTAATGCTAATGTCTATGGGAAAACACATTATAATGCTAACCATTAGCATTGAAGTTCGGAAAACAACTCGAACAAACCTATCACAATATTAACAGAATAATGGAGAACAATATGCCATGCATGCACACTGAGATACTCACAGACATATGTTTCCTACACTCTGTGCAAGGGATCAGCGATGTTTTAAATCTTAATAACTTGACTGCTGCTTTGTAGTTAATCAACAGGAAGGTGATAAGGTTACTGTCTTTAGCCAAAATTCACACAAACACGCACACTTATCCTAAATAATAAGTAATAAAGAAATACACTTAAAAACAGAAACGAACCAATGCCAACGCTATGCGCCACAATGCCGAATAGCGGTGCCGATAATCGGCCCGGCCGATAATCGGTCTATCCCCAATTAGAACATCAGGCTTGGTTTCCGAGCCTTCCACCTCTATTTTTCACGTATCTTTATTTCTCATTTGCTGTCTCTATTAATACAAACCAGCCCCTCAGGCACACTCTCCTTGCCCTCACCGTGATCATACCTGAATGTTCTCTTCAACTTGCCCACAGTCTAACTCTCATTTTTTTCTCATTTTCTAGGACACTTAATGTAGTCAAATGTCACAGCCCTGTCCCAGCATGCTGGCTCGCCTTTTTATGCGGATGTTGATTCAGCCCTGTTGCTACCTTTCATGCTGGCTTAGAGGCAAAACAACAGTGATCTCGAATCCTGTCTTTGTAACTTTCATATAAAGCAGTTAGCACAACAACAATATTCCTGTCTTGTACTTGCTGCGAAAACTTGTTTATGACAGCTAATCATCTTAGCAATCTTTATTTGAAATTTGAATCTCACATTTAGGTGTGAAAAGTTTTGTCTATATTTACCTATAGCCAAGATATTTGGCTACTGTAATTTTATTAACTTTGATCAGGCTGCAACGGATAATGATTTTTTTTTTTTTTTAAATGATGTCTATAAGGTAGTAATAACAGTATGTATAGGATATATCTATATTTTTTATATAGCACTTGCCACTCAGAGAAGACAAAGGGCTTTCCAGAAGAAACAAGCTAAATACAATGACAGTTTACTATTCAAAAAATAAAATATCAATATTAAAATGGACCATAAAAAATAAGAATATATTAGTGTACTTTTGATCCCTGTCTGTCATGTTTGTTGGATAATAGGGACAGTGTCCTAGAAAAGTTCTGGAACGTTATTTCTAGAAAAGTGTGGAAACCCCACATAGCTTCACCTGCCTCCTTTCTCTCCTTCACAGATCTGTCACAAGCTATGGGACAGGCCAGTGTTTTCATTTATTTCTTGCCATGCCTTTTTAGTCCTGTTTTTGTTCTTATAATGTTCTATTAACATTGGTAAACACAAAATTAGGTTCTCTCCATTGTCTTTAGAAGTATTTTTAATCATCTGTAGGAAATGATTTTTCTTGTGTTAAACACACTTGGGGCAGACTCCATATATTACATGGCAATGTCCAAAAATATGTCCAAAGATTTTTACCAAACCCAGAGGGTCCTGTTTGGCCTCAATTTCTCAGCTTAATGCTATTATCAAGTGAATTTGAATGTACAAGTTTTCAGAACACTGTGTTTTACCAAAAGTAATGTAAGTAGCTGCCTCCCCGTGATGCATAATAAGTTGGTAAATACATTAATTTTCTGCTATTCCCCTTTTGCTTGCATAACAAGCATGGCTAATCCAGTCATTGCTATACTTTAAAAGTCCACTCCGTATCTTATGACTGAATGTAACAATCACTGTTCATTCAGGATTGGCTTTGGAGTTTTTTGCATCAAGCATGTTGAGCTACAGTAAAACTGACTGCTTGTTCATTGCCATGACTACTAACATTGGCAATACTGATTTGCTATGCTTTGTGTACTCTGAGACAAGTCTGACTCTGCTATCTGACTCTTTCCAGGTCATTTGGTTCCGCCTTGTGGCCACAGACGCACTTCATTGTTGTAAGTTAAAATACATACACAGCACTTCCATCATGCTCAGTGCTGTGTAATCATGGCTGGTTCTTCTTGGATCCTCTCTGGTATTATACTAAGTGTTTAAGGGATCATGAACCTGCGTTAATGGGTCTCCGACTGGACAGTTACAACATGGCTGGCTGAATAGAATAACTGAAATGCTTATTTTACTACCACGGTCACCACTGACAATGCCTTTCATGCTGCTATCTTTTTAAAGTAAGTTGATCCCAGAGAAACTTAAGAAAAAAGAAGAATGGAAATCAAGAGTCCCAGTGTTAATCTTATGACATTTACATTGGTAGACACTCACCAATATTAATGTCTGAATGTATCTAAATTTAAAATGTGAGTCAACTGATAACATTTTCTTTTGTCAGTCATTCTGAACAGGATGTACAATACTGTGTATAGTAATGTCGTCTTATGTTCTTTTAGTAGTTCCATTTGCCTCTAGTCCAAAATTAACACTTGCAGAGTATTGAATACAGGTAGATTCTCCAATTAGGAGTAAATCTTGGACACTTGTCTTTAACACTTGGACACTTTGTCACCTGTGTCTTTTTATGTTCCATCAGTTGCACCAGTGTCCTCCAAAAATGCAGAGGAAAGCAAGTAATCTGGGTTAAACTGTATATATTTTTAATAGTTCTGTGATTGGGAGTGTTTACCAAAAGATGTGAAATACAAGGAGCCTCCCAGACTTCCAGCTTCAGCTCCTGAGTTGTCATTTCTAAAAGTCTAATACAGCTGGGATTATACATTTGTAAAATAATTCGGTATTAATTTAGTCAAATACCAATACGGATATGTATACTTGGTACGTGCACTGTACACCTGAAATATTAAGCAAGAATATTGCCATGTTCAGCTTTAACCTGGCCATACCTGTCTGATCCATAGGGTAATTGAAATTTTGTTTGAGCAAGACTACTGTAAAAGCTAATGTGTTACTGAGAAGTTTTGTTTTGTTTTTTATCAGTTCAAAACTGGTTGATTCAGGACCTGTGTTAGCCAAGTTACACATGTTCAAAAGGAGGAAAATTTAACATGCTCTGTGAACCTTTCCAGACTTTTTAAATGACTGTATTATTGCATTATAAATTTATATATACAAGTGTCTACCAAATGCATGCATTAAAGCTGATATTTTACACACCCTTTTTCTGCCGAGGGGACCCCACATACGTCCAAGGACAAGAACTTATGATGCATGACACAATTATAAGTTAGAGCTAATCCATCATTCATCAGCTGGTCTCACTTTTGAATCTGTTGATCTGTTGGATTTCTAACCATGAATGGTACTTGACGTCATTGTACATGAGTCCATATGATGATTGCTTCAGTTCTCCCTCTTATATTTGTAAGGTCGACACTTGCTAACAGTCCCAATTTTTGGGGTTATCAGCTATAGGCATGTTTAGGTTCTCAAATAAGATAAAGCAATCTTTTTTTAGAAAGTAGCCTTCCTTGTTCAGATTGAAACATAATATAAATGTTTTTCGCTGTAAAGTAGAATTGACAATATAATAATATGCCTCTGTATCGTGGCGTGCAGTTTCTCCAAAAAGCTGTTGTAAGTTGATAATAGGTTGGAGTGCAGGCTTCAAAGCCCTGGCTCTCACACAAGGCATAGTTTACCTTGAAATATTCGGATTAACACACAAATGAAATCAACAAAGAGGCAGTCACTTATTGGTCATTGACAATGCATTATTACTGTAACTTGTAACAAGACTCAGAATCCTGTTTTTAATAAGAAGCCTTAAAGGTGTGCAAAATTATTAAAGACTTTAAGAATACATTTTTTTCACCTCATCTTTTTGATTGATCACTGAGGATTCTTATCATTAAATTGCCTGGGTCAGCTTCAAAACATCAGTTTAGTGTAACACTGACAAACTAGCTCTCTACATTAGCAAATACACATTAAACTCCTTTGTGTTCTAACAACAGAGATGAAATTAATGAAAATATCATGATTATAGTTTCATTATTATAGTTTCATTTTTAGACATAATTCTTTCTTTTTATGTGAACAGGGGAGCTGCTTATGAAACCACTCCTTAATTAACTGATGTATGGATAACTCATTCTACCTGCTGAGCCATAGCTGCCTTTATGGTGAGTTTTAACCTGTCTCCTTTGTATTCTTTTCAGAGACCTGCAGAAATGCCACAGCCCAGAATAATGCTGGTGGTGACCGGAGATGATTTTGGCTACTGTCCAAGAAGGAACCAGGGGATTGTAGACTGCTTCTTGGCTGGAGGCATTTCCAATGTGTCACTACTGGTTAACGCATATGCTGCCAAAGAGGCAGCAGACCTGGCTAAAAGGTAGTGCTGATAAAATGCTAGTGTACTGTATATGCAGAGTCCTATCACTTAAGATCTGCTAAATACAGTTAGTGGTGAAGTACTTGGCCCTCTGTCCATTATTTGTTTTGTAATGTATTTTTCTCACTCTTACATAGCTCGTTGAACATCTTTACAGACCTCCATTTTATCCCTCATCAGTTCATAACTTAATAAGAAGGATTGAATAATATTTAAGTCCCTAAGAAATAACAGTGAAATAGGCCAAAAACACCACTTAGCATCTGAGTAAGATGGGAATCCTAATGTTTGATCTGACTGTTCATATGATGTCTATTAATCTGTACCAATGGTTTCCAACCTTTTTTCCTTGGAGTCCTGTGCATAGACACTAAAAGAAAAAGTGATAAATACCATATATTTATGTGCAAATACTACAATTAATTGTTATAGTTGCCACCCTTGTCTTAAATAAATGTCTTTTGTCTTGTACAATCAAAACTTTTTTTTCTAATAACCCAACAGGGCAGGCCTATTGTCTATTAAAACTGCTGTAATCTAAAATCTATGATCCGCATGCTCATCATGTTAAATTGTGAACACTGGTTTTTGACAGAGTGTATGTTATTTTGGCTTTTGGGCTCTAAAAATAACTTCTTCCTTACATTTTCTCACTCATTGTCTGTACCATCCTGTTAATTTAGAAAGTAATGGTGACAATGGGCTTGCATACAAGGGATTGAGGTGTGATACTTGTAATGCTAGCCTAAAGTCCTGATGTATGTCAAGCCTGTTACTGGCTCTTGTTTTGATTAATACAAGGGCACCGAGAGCTGTCTCAAAAAGATACATATGGTGCTGAAAAGGTGTATAACCCTCACACATAATATATATGTGGCCAGTCTGGGTGCAACAGCATGTCTTTTGACTATCCTAAACGTTTTGATCCGTTTTCCTGCAAATATTTCTATAACACCAAATAGGCTGGACAATTAGCAAGCTCATCTTTGCGGCCGAGTTGTAAAGTCCTTGATGTTGGAAGTGTGGGGCCCGTCACCCACGATTCCTTTGATAAGTTCTGGTCAACATCGGCAAAGTAAACTGAAAGGCGCTTTCTGAATAAAACCTGTTGGTGTGGCATGCAATGAAAAACTGCGCATCTTGGGGCTTCTACCATCAACCTGTTTTTAAATCCCTTCGTTTTGCCCATCATAGCTGCAGCCTCATCAATGCAGCATGCAGCAAGATTCTTGTTAGACAGAATGTTGGATAAGAAAGGGATCCATATTAATAATAATAATATTAATAACTCTATTTGTATAGCACTTTTGATAACAAGGGTTTACAAAGTGCTCGACAATTGCAAAAAAGCGTAAAAATAACAACAAAGCACACAACACAAAAGAACCCATAACAGAAATCAACCAACATGGTTAACCCAAACATCATAAGAACCTAAGAACACATTATAAGACCTTTTTAAGAACCCATGAGGACCCAGTAGAACCAGGTACCCAGTAGAATATTGCACATAAATGATGAGCACAGGCACGGACTTGTCTAACACTATTTTAGTTTCATTCAACTTGGATGGGTAAGGGAACATACCCAAGCTTCTCAAACCGTGTATCATTTGATATTCAATTTGAGATCCAAAATCGAAAAAAAAAAAAAAATTAAAAATCATTATTTCATTTTTAATATATGAATCTTATACCAAAAATAAACAACATTATGTTTTCATGCTTTGGATTTTATGCTTTGATCAAAAATAGGGAATGAAAAATGAGCCAGGGACCATACTTGATTTTGTTATTTACTTTGTCTGTTTTGTGTGACCTTGAAGTTCTGTGTATCTTTTGGTCATTCATATATCCGTTTACATGAGGAAATTTAAAAAACAAAGAAAAAGTAGTTATCTAATTTTCTTTTCAAAATTAAAAGAAAAGAAAATTAAAATACATGACGTTTTTCTTCATCAGGGTCAAAAAGGGATGAACAAAGCTTAAAAAACTGGTTGATTTTTATTTTCTTTTTCTAAAACCAAAAAATAAAATCACTGGAAGACAAAAAAAGGCAAGTTTTTCTGATATTCTGCAACCATAAGTTGCCACTTAAAAAGTAAGAGTGCACTTGAGGACGATGCTTGGTTTCTCCATGGCAGCCACACTAACTTCTGGTGATTATTGGACTTTATACGGACCTTACAAGGCTGTTGTCACTGACACAATTCCCGAGGCAGCTGCTTTGTGAATTTTAAGGGAAAAGAGAACCCTTATGGAAAGATTTTGGGAAGTCAGATATGTAAAATAAAGCAAAGTAAAGAGAACAAAGTCTCATGTGAGAATGAGGTTAGTTTAAGGTGACTGGACTGCTCAGAGGACTAGAGTGCCAGGGATTAGAGTTTGCACCATATGGATCCAGTGATGCTCTGAAATAAGCATCAGAAGATTCTGCGTTGAGCATGACCTCAAGCAAAAAAGACATGTATCAGCTGTTCTTAACTGATATGCTTTCACATTTATGGTTCACTATTAGGGCTTTTCCACTGGTACTTCTGGCAGAGGATGAGTTTGAGAGGGTTCCAAGGGTGCATGGTAACCTCTAGTGTCCAAAAGGTTTTTTTTAAGTTACCATGTACTTTGCCAACATAAATATTACTTAAAACAATAAACACAAATTAAAAAAAACAAAACATTCTACAAACATTTAGAGGAAAAAGCATCTCACCCACTGTTACAACCATTGACAGTTTGTGGTTACTACTAGATTTCAGTCACAGACAGCCCAACACAGAATAACACCCAAAACAGAAACAGAAACTTCCTAATTTTCCATTTTTTCAATTTTCCATTTTTCTATCCAACCTTCCACTAATATAAAATTAGAAAAATGACTCCTAATTCCAAATTCTGAATTTATCCGATGCACAAAAAATAGAAAATTGAAAAACTGAATTTTAATTTTTTATTTTTCAATTTTTCAATTACCTAATTTTCTGAAACAGGGCACCCACAGTTTCTCTCATTTCAGCATTAACAGACTCAGAGTTTTCAATAAACCTGCTTTCTGAAACAGGCCCCTGTATAGCTACACAGTATTGATGTGCTGTTTTTTATTTTTGGTGTTAGATTCATAAACGTAAAACAATATAATGTATGGTCAGTATTCTTTGGCCACCTTTTCATTATTTTTTTTGACAGTGTTGAAGAGGGAAAGTGAAAGTAGGGCAATTTTCTCTTTATCAACCACTAGTGGGCCACACAGCTTCTATACATTTTCAGACAGGTGGGTTTGATAAGCTGCTCTCCCATGATGTGTGACTTTTAAACTTGGCAATTAATAACTGACACTCAAGTGACGCCTGTGTGGCCCTTTGAAAATCACCACTCATTCACCTGTTCGAAATGCTTCTTTGATGTTAGCAGATCTTTCATGACAACTACTTTTTCCTCTCAAAAAATCCTGTCTTCCACCGATAGTCTCTTGTTTTTTCTCCTTGTGTCCCTTCATGTTGCTTGGCTCATGCTGTCATTTCAATTCAATTCAATTCAATTTTATTTAGATTTATAGGAACCCAACAATTGAAAGCAATTCCCACATGAGCAAGCACTTGGCGACAGTGGCGAGGAAAAAC
>JAQMCX010000559.1:0-10831 GCA_029814765.1 Acanthurus leucopareius | reverse complement strand
GCGCTGGACGAAATTACCACTGCGCGGGGTCCGCCACCCTGCGCCACCTGCGCTGCGCCACGAAATTAGAGCCCTAACTGTTTACTTCTTTAATATTTTTGACTTTTAGATATTCTTATATACTATCTTTACAAAGTATTCATTCAAGAAAAACACAAAATTTGCAATAACCTGAATGAAACCAACAGCAATAAATAAGGCATGTGTAAAACACATGAAAGCAATGTTTTTTTTTAACTCTCAGCGCACCCAGAGACGACCTTGACTTTGAAAAAACAAGGCAGAGGAGTCAAAACTAGAAATACATATCCCACTACAACACCAACCACTTTATGATTTTCTGGCAACATGATGAAATTCCTCGAAATCTCCTGCAATGTTGAAATGTCACTCACCCTATTACAATGTCTATTGTAGGGCACTGCCCTGAACTGCATGTGCACACGTTTGTCATGCTCACCATTGAAACATACATAGTAACCCCACACTGTGAATACGGTAAAACTCCATGCTCTACAGGTTAAAATGCTGCATATAGATTACATTTTAAAAAATGTAAAATAATGCGAATGGTGCCATAATATTCCTATTCCATTATCTCTATCCAAACAGTTAAGGTTTATCTCAACCTCATTTTTGAGGTAGATCATGATTCTTCACTTTTCTAGGATAGTGTTTCTTGGATGGCATTGTACCCCTTACTTTTTGCTGCAGCAACTTTTAATTACAATGAAGTAAAAGGTCTATGGTGATTATCCTATTAGCTACAGTAAGTCAGGTTCAGTGAGACTAGTCTAATGACATGTCATTGCAGGGTATACATACATTGGGTACTCCCTACTGTATCTACAGAGTTAGATAAAAAGAAGAGTCTGGGTGAGATAGTATGAAGGTTATGGCATTGAAACCCTTGTTCTGTTAGCACATGTGTTGTGCTGCACCTACACAGCTTGCTGAAGGGGACTTTTAAACAGTGCCCCCATATGCATGTCCTGATTGGCTGGCTGTACATGTGCAAATTTTAGTCTTACCCATGGAGTCCAGTAGAGGACTATATGGACTGCAGCAACTTTGATTATGAATAAGCAGGAGGGCTAAGGCATCTGTATCATGTGGTCAATCAGAATCAGTGGTGCTATACTGATGACATGCTGCCTCCTCTACCAATGAAGTCCAATCCAGGACTCCACCTCTATTTGCAGAT
This sequence comes from Acanthurus leucopareius, assembly GCA_029814765.1. NCBI lineage: Eukaryota > Metazoa > Chordata > Actinopteri > Acanthuriformes > Acanthuridae > Acanthurus > Acanthurus leucopareius. Next base: position 9,627 of record JAQMCX010000559.1, on the reverse strand, counting down.
CTAGGAGTACAACATTGTAGCTTTTATCACACTATATCTGGTCTGTAATTTGATCAGAGGGTATTTTTGATGTGACAGAGAAAAGAAACATCTTCAGAGAAATGTATGGAAGTGAACATCATCACTGTCATATCATTGTAGATGTTTCTTTGTTGACAGCACTGCCAAAGGAATCCATACATTTTCTGCTATAATGTAAAATCACACCATTCCAGCTCAAATTTACCAAGACAACAAGTGCAATTTCACAAATAACTAAAGGGTTCAGAGGCAACATTTGTCTCTGTCTTTACAGTGTGTTTCAAGTTTGGTTAATGTTAGTTCATTCCAACTCCTCACAACCAAACTCTCATCTACCAGAAAAAAAAAGACTTGCACTTAGCTTGGTTTTCCAAACATAACGATCTGCTCTAAAATGAAGGACATTTTTTTCACACATATATACTGAAGAGCTGCAAATGGTCAAGGATATATTATACCTATGAATACATATATACATATCTGTTGTTTTAATCAAGAGACATAAAATTACATACTATAATTTTATTTCAGTCAGACACACTCTCATCTTAGATTTAACCTTTTATTGCAGCAAATGGAAGTACAGTCATTCTTGGTGCTGTTGAGAAAAAAGAAGAGAAAAGAAAAGAAAAGGGGTGGAAGCTGAGGTGGTGGTAGCAAGCTTGCCAACAGTAGTAGTGTGTTTAGCATTGAGGAAAAGTGTGTGAGGAGGGGGACATATTGAAAAGAGCCACTTTGTGGTGAGAATGGGGGTGATTAGTCTGAAACAGACAAGTAACAATGATTCAATTGGAAGGCTGTCAGCTGATCACAGTGAGGGCATATGACTAACGAGCCTTGCATCAACCAAGGCTTCATTTTAGTCAGGACAATGTTAGTTGTAGATTTAATCATTAACTGCAACAAATGGACATACAGTAATGCCTTGCGCTGGTGTCTCCATTCTAAAAATGCTCTCTGATTTGACCGAGAATTGGCTAAGTCAAAACAGGGATTGCAATGCTTAAATCCCCTCCAAAACAGATGTTTTTGGGAGTTATCCTTATCCTGGAGTTAACATTATCCTTGCCAACACCAAGCAAGGGTAATGTCTATTATATGCATTAGTCAGTGTGCAGTTTGACATCATTGCGTAGCAGCAAGCCTGCTGCAGACCTCAGAAAGCATTTCCTGAAGATGCAAGCATGCATTCTGTAGTGCTTGTTCTACATTTATGTGAAATATTAATGAGTAGCAATAAGCCTGCTGCAGACCTAAAAAAGCATTACCTTAATAATGATGCAAGCATACATCCTGAAAAGACCACCATTTTTCATGTATGTGAAATCTCAACGAAGAGCAGAAAGCCTAGGACAGACTTTTGGCATGCAAACTGCAGTTTTAAGGGATGCAAGCATGCATGATGATGATGATGGTGATGTAATTCCGCCTAATTTAGTGCAGTAAAAACCCAGCCTACCACTACATGTGTTTAAACTTGGTTCTTTGAGCTAAAATTATTTCATTAACTCTAGGGCGGATTTATGTTCATTTGCTGCAGAGGGCCATTGCCCTATAGCTTCCAGTATTGATGCTGGTACTAGAGGAGCTGCAGAGGTAGCCGCGCCAGTGTAGAAGCAGTGGAAACTATACAGCTGAGGAGAGAGTCTCCATTGTTAGCAAAGAAATCGGAGACGGGTCTAAACCAAGATCTTGACATTGCTTTTCCTTATCCGTCATGAACAAAGGTTCATCTTGCTTTGCACTTATGCACATCTACAGGTATCAAGTCTTGGAAGAAAGAGGACAATAAACAATTTGTTTGTGAAATAATGACAGCTGAACCTTTACCCTCTCTGTTTGTTAAAATAAATGTTTAAGGTGGATGGACTACATGTAATCATTCATCGTAATATCAGAAGTATTAAGATCATGAGTGGCATTGAATGAGTCTGAGCTTATTGCATATTGCCCACACCTGAGAAACCCATAACAAGCAGTGAAAAACACGGCTTTCAAAAATAATTCTGCGTTGAACCCAAAACAGCCCTACCTTAGGTGAGACACCAGTTTGTGGACTGAAGGTAATGAGAAGGGAAGGGGCTTGTCATCGTATCTTGGTTGCACTTTTTTGAGGATGCTGAAGAAGAGAATGGAGAGGTTCCCAAGCAGGCTACATTCTGAAGAATCAGCACATCTTAAATGAAACTGAATACCTGCCGTGAATACTTTGAGAGAGGAAAGCTGCAATTTTTGTCATTTCTGTGACAGTAAAAGCACAAATCATTGGAATGTTAACAGGCAACACAGGTGCAGAGAAGGATGTACAGAAGGAAGTAGGACAATGCAGAGTCATACATTTTTACTCTAGTCTTTGCCAGTCCAAGTTTCATAAAATGAGAAACAAGGGATCATCTAGAGCTGAAGAGTACCCGTTAGTCTAAGACAGTTGGATCGAAGACTGGGCAACACAGGCCTTGTTTCTGAATTCCTGGAATTTAAATCAGGACAAAGAGCAAGCAGATTATTATTTAGACAGGGTAGGTGTGCTGTGTGGAGAGTGACGTTGCCTGTGAGTCATGACCATACTAAATGTCTCATGAATACAGAAGTAGTAGACCATCCTTTATTAATGATGTTAACATCAGGTTTGTTATCACTTAAAACAACAATTTGTTTCTTGGAGCAAAGTTTGCCCCAAAGAATGCATGCAACAACAATTGGATGCAACTCTAATAAAGAGGTTGATTCTAAATCTGACAGTGCAAGTAGTTCTTTCAGCCATACATCAGCAAACCACTGATCTTTGTAGATCTCCCCAAAACTCAGAAAATAATTTGAGGGCAACTGACATTTCTAGATGGTCATTGTAGAAAGAAAGCTATACCATTTCAATTATTACATAGCAGTGACCAAAATTTCAATTCAGATCTGCATCCTTCATCAAAACTGATAAGATAATGATCCTTATCCACTGTTTTGGGGAGTTCTTACATCTCTGGACATAAATGATCTTACTTGGGGAATGATCCTCATTGCGAATTTAAGTTGACCTAGAAGAGACCACTTATCATGTTTGATAAAAGAAAATGCATCCAGAGTGCTTTACATGGCTGAATATAATGTAAATGCCAATGTAAACTGACCTTTCAGTGGGCAGCAATGCTTGCATACAATCACTGTCAAATGTGATTTCTTCAGTCACTTTCTAGGGGGCTTTTTCTGCATACAGGGGACCACTCAATTGGTAAAAATAACCACTAAGTAATCATCTAACAGGTGAAGCACAAATGGCAGTTTGCAGTTATTTAACAGAGTGCCCCCTGAAAGGATATTAAAAAGGATAGGCTACATTTCAGTAGCCCATCCTTAAAGCTTAAGTATGACAGAAGAATACATTTTATTCTGCCATTTAACTAAAAGGTGCCACTGTGTTGGATGGAGTGGCATGGCTCTGAAGGAATCAGTTATGTCAGCCTTCCCTAGCCATGCACCTTTGCTAGCTTGATGAACTGAATTGCACAATTTACGGTTGCACAGAACAGGAAGCGAGTGAGAGGTATGAGGCTAGTAATACTCAAAACACTATCATCATGAGGGGCTGAGAGATCTAAATCAGGTGTTTTTTTATCTGAATGTTTCCCGAGTTTCTATACCTACTGGATTTATATGGAATTTGGGAAAAGAGGGATTGTCACAAGGCCCCATTATGTGACTCTTTAGGACTTCCCTAGCTAGTGACCTGTCCACTATTTCTGGCTCTCTAAAGCAGATTGGAGGTTATTACAGATGTGAGACACCTTAGGTCAAAATCTTAGGCAAGCAAAACCTGAAACCAGATCAATAGTTAAATTAATAACAATGCTATCTCACAGCTTTGCCAAGTTATGAGATGTTGACTGATGTAGTTGCTTTATTAACTCATTTTTACAAAAGTGAGGACAACAGACCTGGAGTGGCAGTTTCTACAATAACTGCAAAAATGTATGAATTTACAGTTAGAGAATCTACATATATTTTCATTTAAGCTAATGCAAAGAGGGATCTGTAGGGTTTTGATCTTAAAATTCACCCTTTTTTTTGTACTCCCTTCCCTAAGGAGGGGAGGAAACTGTCCAGACTGAGAAAGCTACTGAGTAACAGTTTTTTGGGCAGAGGCTAACTGTTTGCATAAACAAGCCACACACAATGCAGGAGAGGGTTGACACCCAAAGAAGTGTCTGCTGATGAGAGCCAGGTCAACAATAAACCAGTCCAGCCTTTAATTAAATATGTGGATGGACAATGCTGCCTTTGATGAGAAAGACTCGAAAAAGAGAGTCCCTACCGTAAGACATTACCAAGTTGGATATTACAGCCTAATATGTATTAAGTTCAAATCTGCATCCTGGATAATTTCACATACTATATCTCTGTAGACACAAATGCCGTGTTAAACCCAGCCATAGTCAGAATTTTCGGACAGTCTGGGATTGCTTGCTTTAAGAACGACTCAGTCTTCCACACAATCAAAAAATAAACAAACAAACAAACAAACAAACAAACAAAAAACTCCTGTCAGGTACTTCAGCTAAGTACAGAAGGATTTTAAACAAAATAATGTCATTACCTGCAAGTATTTGACTTCTTAGCTAAAGAGAAACAGAAGCTGCAGCTGGGAAGATTGGAACTCCCACTGAAGTTGCGGAGAGTGCAGTTCTGTGCAGCGTAATGACAGTTGGGAGATGCCTGAAACAGAAATGCACCATGGAAATGGGTCGGGGGAGCAGTGGCAGTGGTGGATGGCTCCAGAATTGAGGTCAGTGAAGAGCAGTCAGAACCATTTGTCAGGACTAGGCGAACACCCACCTTGTGAATTGAATTTAATCAGAGTCTAATATCTTTTTTGTATGGGAAAAAAAAGTTTTTGGCTCTTGTAAATTTGTTAACCTCAGTTTGGATTAAACAAGAGGTAATCAGACTAAAAAGCTTTTCACGCCGCCAAGTGGAAACTTCCCTGAACACTGCCTTCCAGGGATTCCGCTTGAAAACAAGGTATTTCTGAGAGTGGCTGACTTCTGGGCGGGCACCTTTTCATTTTTAATGGAGTTGAATGTTCACTTTCACATATTTTTATGTCAACAATAAATAATAAATAATTTAAAAAGTTTAAATAAAAGAAAGGTTTTTTATCAGAACTACAGAAGAAGTTGCCCCAACGAACCAAACAGAGGACAGACTGAAAATTCTTTAGCCTTCTCCACAGCCTAAGGGAAAATAAAATGCCCCAATACCCAGATAACCTAGACATTAGCTCCTCAACCATACCATAAGGCCTATTTATCTACTTCTGGACTCATGTGATCAAGTGAAAGAAAGTATGAAATCTTGGCATAATATAAAATCTTGTTACATGAGAGGCGATATCAAAATAATGAAGCAGTTGAATATTTTCTTCAAATCTTTGACCACAACTTTAACTGTAATTTGGATAAGAATAAGATAAAAAAAACTATGTCTGTGATACTATTAGCACAAATATATACAGAGCTCAGGTGCTTACTGTGTTTTAATGACAGTATTAATAACAGACATGTTGACTCTTTATTAGGGTCTTACTAAAAAGGGATACTTCTTCTCATATAGCCATGTTACATTGTTACCATGTAACAGCATTGGTATAGCAATAAACATCATAGAATTCTTATATGACTACAGAGCTCCATGCGATAGGGGTAAATTAATGAATAATTTAAGGTTTAGGAGTATTAAGACAACTACAGTTTTGTCTTATTTAGAGGAATACAAGAGTAACAAAACTTCTTGGTGTCAGTTGTGTGATACAGCTACTAGAGACAGTCATTCTGGCTCATAAGTGGTCAAATATCAGACAAGTTACTAGAATCTGACTTTTTGGCAAAAGTCTCATGAGCCTTGGTAAAATATTTTGACTGCAAAATCAAGTTTGACTGCATGTTACCTTGCCTCAGGTTATCATGACTAAGAATCTTTAGTTTCCAGTAAAAGCAAATATTGTGGACTAAATAGAAAAATATCTCTGAACTTTAAATTAAAACTGGCTCTCAAAATTACAAACTCTATATTGTGTAATCTTGTCAAAATAGGAAATAGAACACAGCTTGGACGACACATTCCTTTTACTGACTCTGAAAGGTGAAGTTCCCATTTTTTTTAAACAGTATAACACATATATCTTATCTTTCTTTTCCATCCAGGGTTGACGGGCTTATATATGTTCTATGGTGATTATAACAATGTTTTCAACGGAAACAGATCAATTCCAATGGAGGATCATTCTCAGCTTTTTGTGAGAACATGTGGTCTTCACAAATATAGTATCACAAAAGGCAAGCAATTATGTAGCGGATAAGAAAATAAAATAAAATAAATAAATAAATAAATGAAAATGTGAGGTAACCAAAGTAAAATGTCACAAAGCAACTTTTAATGAGAGTGTAAAGCCCAGTTAGAAGGATGTATTTTTCATGGCAGTTGGCAGAACTGTACGTTCAGCTGCTGTATCCCCAGCTCTCCAAAATCAAGTGTTTCTTCTTAATTGCAGGTCAGTGTGAATCTGATGCATCAGCTGCCATAAGCCTTAATTAACTCTGCACTCAAAAGGAGCCCGCAACACCCACCCATCTGTTTGTCTTTAACCTGCAAGTGAAACAAGGAAAGGGAAAGGATACAGAAATAAAGGATGAAGTAAAGATATAAACTAGTTTTGTTTACCTAGAACGACCCTTTACCATGAGCAAAAATGGCACACTGAGCTCATAACATCATAGCCATCATGACCAACAACCACAGAGGTGGGGGCAAGGCAAGCATAATTTTACTGATTTTCCGTGTCTCTTCCTTGCTAGCAGACATGTTTTCTTTTCATACAGTACAAGTTTTTCTATAATACTAAACATTAAGTATGTGGAGATGCAAAATATGTATCACTTTGCTGATGTAAATTATTTTGTTCAGTTCAGTTCTGTTGTAGCTTTTGTGATCTTTCAATAGTTTTTAATGAGAATGAGACATACTGTGTAGCCTGGCTGACCTGACAAAGACACTCTTGGTTAACAGAGAGTAGCTCAACTGCCAAAAGCTGCTGATTCAGTCAGTGATAATGGTCATTTAGTACAGTCAGCTCAATGTAAATTACATTATGCTTCCTCGTTAAAAGACCATGAAAGTCACAAAAATACTTATAATCTGATCCCTCACTCATAACACAATCTTTTATTTTCGACTTCTACTCTTTTCAGTCATGTGCAACTGCGGTTGTTGCTTATGGGACTGTTCTCTCATGAAAAACAGCAACATCTGTCATTTCGGTGCTCAGTCATAAAATTTTGCTCTTTAATTTCAAGGACTTGTTTTTGCTAACAGAAACTTTATCAAGTTAAGAAAATCTAACAGGCTTCTACTGGTTTTAAATTACTGACTGATTCTTATTCAGGTTACATACAAAATGCTCTAAAACTACAAAATTAGACAATGACAAAGGTCCGTTGTCCGCAACACCTTCAACATGTTGACATGACCCATGAGTAACCATAGTCACAACTACATTCTTATATAAGTAGTTGGCATTCATGAGTTAGACCAAACAGATCTTTGTAAATGGAATTTACTTTGATCTCAACTACACACCTGAAAACTTCGCTAAGTGTATCTTGCACAGTTGGGATACTATTGAGCTGACAAAATCAAGAGCCAAAAAATACTAATCATTTATCTCTTGTCAAAACACATTCTACATTCACATTCAGTAGTGTTTAATATTATACATTTCTTGTATCACTTAAGGAAATATTGCAGCAAAAGACCGCAACAAAAGTTGACCATGTGAGAATGGTTAGGCAGATTGATTAAAACTAGCACAGTTCTGCTGTCTCACTGAACTCATTTTCCTTATGACGTGTTTCATTGCACCATACACATTGGTTTCGTGGCTGGTGTGATCCCTTTTCAAGAGGTTCCCATGTATTTCCTTACATCTTAATGAATGAAAAAAAGGCCTTTATTGGACAATGCCACTGTATGACACTTGAAAAGAATGATGGAAAGTGATGTGACTTGCAACAAATGTCCTCTGTGAAAACTGAACTAGGGATGTTACAGTTACATGGCATATGCCCTTACTGCAACAGGATGCCTCAGTCTCTCTCTTAAACCCACATCCCCTCTTTTATGCTTGTAATCTATATAAATGGGTTTATAAAGACAAATGTGAATGTCACCTTCGTGTCTGTTAGCTTACTTTGCACATATCAAATAAGATTTGTGATGGGAAAAACAAAACAAAACAAATAAAAAACAAACAAAAACACACATCAAATTTAGTGATCAAAATTTGCACTTCATCTATTTTCTTTACAGTAGATTCCCATATACTAAGTCAATTAATCTTTCTGCTGAGAGGCTTTTATTTTGAACATACTAACTGTATATTCAATCTTTTTATTACAATATTAAACTGTTAAAAAATATCTGATTTTCTTCCACCATGAAGCCTCTCTATTTTTTCATTGTTTTTATCTGGTCCTGTTATTGCAACCTGAAGGCCAAAACACACAGGTGCCGCACTGGTGTGGCACTTCATATGACGCGTCATATGGTGTCAGGTGGCACCCCTAACACACACTGGCAGCGGCATGTCAACATGGAATTCTGTCTCTCATTCCAGTCCGCCTGTTGACGGTAATGTATTGGTTGCCTTGTAATAATGTATGCATTATTAATTAATGATCAATTAAAAATGTACCTATTTGCCAACTGCGTAAGGAAAGCCCTGGCAATAACACCAACACCAACGATATCAACAACAGTGTTAAAAGTGCTACATCCATAATGTAGATTTAGTATATTTTAAATGCTTGTGATTTACCTTATTTTTGTCATAAAAAGTAAAATGCAAAATTATATATATAAGAATTTATTGTAAGTGCTACTGACACATTATATTTGAGTAATTTTGTCCATGTGACTGTTGTGTACATGAAACATTATAAATTTGAGTTTACATGGAAAATTCATAGTAGTCCTTAAATGAAAAAATTGAGTTGAGGTTACTGACTACCCATGAAGCTTGGCGGCAAAAGCAGCAGAGGAGGCAGACTGCAGGCAACACACGGCCGTTGGCATCTTCCCTACAGCGCCCATTTCCTTCATGGAAAAAAACCTGGTAAGTTCAGCAAATATATCTGAGTGATTAGTCGTGCTAAAACAATTATTGTGACTTGCAATGTTTACTTTACAGGTCCCGTTTTTCAGCTAACATTAGCTAATCGCACTTTAGCTACCTGCCTTCACACGTGGTAAATTTAAGCTAACTGCTACGAGTTAACCAACAAACGTGGTCTTTTAAGCAACAACTGGTTATCAACCACGGTTGTTAATCTTGGTGCTATAACCATTATATATATTTGCTTGGACAAAAGATGCAAGTGTTAGCGTTCGCATGTTAACCGCCGGCTCTCTAACACACACCAGACGAACACACAGCCGGCTACCCGTGCGTCCCCAGTGTTAATGCTAAAGGCTAGTCTCTACAGTAAAAGTCCGCCACAGTGTCATGTGTATCCCTCTGCGGGCACAGCAGATCTCCGAGCAACGTACGCCTAGTCAAGA
>JAQMCX010000558.1:0-10836 GCA_029814765.1 Acanthurus leucopareius | reverse complement strand
ACACACACACACACACACACACACACACACACACACACACACACACACACACACACACACACACACACACACTTTGCTCTGCAGGGATGTGTATTGAGACATCACATCAAAACGTGTGTTAGACCTTCAAGTCCATCATGTTAGTGTTATGTTTTGCTCTTCTTCAGTGTGATTTTTTCCAGTTAGCAACAAAATGAAAACAGCATCTTCCTGTTGGACTTTCAAAATAAAACTTGCTGAGGCACAAAAACTCATTTGTTTAATTTAGGAACAGATCATGGTTTGTGTTTAAATAATTCATCTTCTATACAATAAATGATGACTATTGGCCACACTCAAGATTTAAACCTCAGTCTCCTGTGTAAAAGTCCTGTGTTGGACTCATTCATCCACCCTTGTCTCCTCCCTAAACAAGTATTTCTTATTACTAAAAACACACACATACACAGGGGGACTGAGAGGCTGCAGGCACATAAGCAGACACACCTCGTCTGTTAAATTACTGGTAGATTTACAGAAATGTTTCACACAAATCCAGATGAAGCTCATTTCCTTCACTTCCTTCACAAAAAATTCCTTCCCTTCTCTCCTTAATTCCTCCCCTTCTCTCCTCCTCCCCTTCTCCTTTAGTTTGTCCCATTCATTGATATTCTGTGCACCATGAGTAGCAAGGAAAATAATCTGAAGGCAAACATGACCACCATGTCTGCTGTTTATGTCCAGTGTCTATATGTGTATGTTTCTTCTTGCATGTGTGTAAGATGCTTGAATGTGTGTGTAAATGTGGGTGAAACAGGTGCTCTAAAGCTTGTGTGTGTTAAAGTGTGAGGCTTTATTGGTGTGTTGCTGTTGCACTGAACAGCCACAACAAAGGCAATTCCTCTCCAGTCGATGGAGTCCATTAAGTCTCCACCTCCTTTGCCTGAGGTGTGTGTGTGGATGGGTGTGTGTGTGAGTTTGTCGGTGTGTGTTTGCTGAGGAATGCACTTTACCGTTGCACATCGAGGAGGGCACTTGGACTGAAGGGTACATTTGTTTGTTTGCTGGTGCATGTGTGTAAATGTGCCAAGACAGGTGGAGTGTGTGAGTGTGTGAGTGTGTGTGTGTGTGTGTGTGTGTGTGGTCCTTCCTGTGCACTGAGGTATGGTTTTATGAACTGACAAGTATTTTCGGGGCATAGTTTGGACTCTCTGTTCCTTTCAAAATCACTTTCTGCACAAACATCATGAAATACTGAAGTTTTTTTGTTGTTCTTGTTGTTTTTACATAATCCATACAGCAGACGTGACCATGTGAAAACATGTTTACAGTTCAAATCAGTATATATTAATATTTAAAATGTTTAAAATTGAAAACTAAACTAAACATAAAAGAAAGGAAGATGTTTCTTCATTAAGTTTAGACGAAGTTAGGGAAAAATTATCTTTACATTTATTTAATTACACTACAAGTTCAACTTCTTGCTGTATTTGCACTGGGAGTATAATTAAATGTATATTGCTAAATCTAAATATGTTCATCTGAATGTAAAACCAGACTGGGCTTGTCAGTAAGAACTGGCAGGAATTCAAATACCCTGTTTACACTGAGCTCATCGACAGGTTCACTGTCAGACGTAAAAAAAAAGCACAAATACAGCTGAGAAGCATTGGAGACAGATTGCAGAGCATAAATACACCCTTTGCCCAAGATGCATATGTAGTCTTTACTCCTCCCAAATGTAATTCTGTTAATAGACACTTGCAGGGTCGATCTTCCATTATTCGAGATAATAGAAGCTAAATTGACATTGAAATCAAATTGCACTTGCTATTGTTCTCCTTGTCACACAAAAAGCAACCAGAAGAAAACAGATCAATTGAAATATAAATGAGGTGACTCTGATTGACTTGGTGACTTTCAAAGATGGTGGTGCAACATAAAGCCTGTCAAAAAATACTCACTTATCTTCTTCTTTTTTTCAGAATAAACACCTAGAAAAGCAATTTATACCGCAAACCATCAGTTTACCACAACGCCCACTCAGTGCAACAGTGAATGAAACAACCTACATCCAGAGTCTGCGTGCAGTGTTGAGATGATACATGCTCCATAAAAAGTGATGTCCGCTGAACTTTACATTCAAATATGCACAACAACTTATAATATCTGTTTGTAAAAACATTCAGTTATTCATATATGCTAATGTGTGCAGCCAAGACATCGTCAATGTTGGCTTCTCGTGTTGTCAATAACAATAATTTTGGTCTGTGTTTTGGGTCGTTGTTAAATCAAGCTATGCTATTTTTGTAGAAACCAGAGGGAATAGCTTTAATCTTTAGCTGCTGTGTTATTTTTGTTGTTGTTGTTATTGTTGTTGGCAAATGGAATAAAGCTCAGTTCCAATAAGGGAAAATTAATTTGTCTGATTTAAACCTCGGTTTCCTACAGGAGGTAAACAGAATGTGAAGTCACATCTTCCAGTTTTCATTCCTGCCAAACCTTCAATTAAAGAGGAAACAACCTGGTCTGGTGATAAACCTGCTTCATTAAAAGATATTCTGCTCTCTGTTAGAAGACTTTTGTTATCAGTTTTGTACCTGATGTATTTACAGCAAAACAGTTACCTTAACAAAAAGGGATCCATATGTGTAAAAGCATTTGGTCTTCCATAACTGCTGTCTAATTTCATGTATTATTGTGTCACACCATGATAAATAAACTCTCTGTACTGTATGCACACTGCAAGTTCAGTTTTTAAGCTGCTCTCCTTTAACAGCAAATTAAAAAAGATTTGCAGGACTTCTGAGGCTTCTTCTGTCTGCTACATATGGTGCTTTTTCTGCAGAGAGGTCCTGGAATAAATTATGTAAACAGGAGTTAATCAGTCAGCAGATATAATTTTGTCAATAATAACACAGAGATCATCCAGGAGTGGCTGCAGGAACTGACTTTCCCTCACAAAGTAAAGTTTAAGTCTTTTGTTTTTGTTTATTTGTAACCAAGAGAGATATTTTGCTGCTTTTTTGCCCCCAAGTGTGTAAAAAAAAGTTTCCACTTATTTGTATGCTGGAGAGTTTCTGGACATATGCTTCTGGTTTCCTGATGAAATTTTCATCTCTTAAGGCAAAATACTTGTGTTTTCTCTCCCTTCCGTTCTCCGACCGTCCGTGGTTCTGACATGTGTTTACGACCAATGGAAACACTGATCCATCCATGGAATCAGCTCATCTTTAAACATTTATAGGACCATCAATCATATGCATTTGTTGATGTCTGTTCGGAGGCTGTGCTTTTAATACTTATACTTTTATCAGTGGCCAGAATCGGGTCTTTCAAGGTTTCTGCAGGTGCTGCTGATCAAACTTAGTTGGAAACAAAACTGTTTTCTATTTTTTTAACCGTTTAGCTGTGTTGCTCTCCTCACTGTTGATCTGCGTCTCATCATAAGTGGCTGCTGGGATATGACTGTGGCAGGCGGACATTAAATAAAACATTAGACAAAAGACAAAACTTTTTCTTTTTTTCATTTTTCTTTCTTTTTTTTTATCCAGAGTACTTTCAAACTGTTAAAGTCTTTCCCTATATGTACAGAAAAGCCTCTAAATGCAAACTACTGTCACTTTTTTTCCCTCAAAGCTGTATTATTTATTATTTGGACACTTATTGATGGATTTCCTTGAGTGGACATGAGTGATTAGGTTGTCTCTCCTTGTAAAAATATTGCACATTTCTCAGTGAAACTTTAATGCAGAGGCTTTGAACAATGTTACTGGATCATCCATGTTGAAATTTCAATTTGTACGCTTCGGAAAAAGCTCTTTTTGTTCATTTGCAACATCTTTGTGTATGAAGTGTATGCTGCAAATATCTTCATGGCTGTTGCACCAAGGAAAAATAATCTAATATTTATGGTATATAAGCTGCCCCCTTTGACACTCATCTGGTATAACGATTAAAGTATATTGAGATAAAATTTTATTTGAAAAACATGTAAATGCTTTGTTTAAGCTTTATAGAAAGACAAAGATATAAGAACATATCATTTGTAGCCGGTGTAATAAAGGCCCTTACACCCTGTTCAGTAATCTAGACTGAGGGGGCCAGGAGCCTTTACGACACACTGAAGACCCGTTAAGGCCTCATTTGGACCAAATTAGGCATCGCAGTGAAAACACAGGTTCTCCCATTTGTTTTAATGGGTGTAGTCTGTGTAGGCTGTGGAAGTGCAGATCACAAGGGGTTCTGGGAAAAAATGCAGCAGAGAGCTGAAGAAGAGTCAACTTTCGGAGAAACACAACCTCTGTGGCGACCACGAGGAGGAACGAGGACGTTAATGCATTCGTAAATGGCCCAAACTCGCCCACACCGCTGCACAAACCTGCAGTAATTGCAATGCCTCATTTGGTCTGAAACTACCTTAAGTGCGAATAAAAGGTACATTCTAATGCTAATGACGTTCACAGTCTCTAAAATACTCTGAAATGTCTTCTGGATTATGTCCAGTTTCAATTGAGATCCTGTAAACACAGATTTGTGGACCATGGACTCGTTTCATCACATTTAAATACAAATGACTCCATAGAGTGTAGCTGGCAGTAGTTAAAGGAAACATGTCTTACCTGCCAAAATAAGCTGCAGATCAGAATGAAGAAGCTGAGTGTTTAATCTGAATTCACCTTTAATAAATTAAATTAATGACAGAAAACACCTGCAGAAGTTAAAAATCTGGCTCAGCTTTTTTCTCACGAGGTGATGAGTCCCGAGGGGGGAAAAAAATGAAGTAAACAGCGAGTAAACTAAAACTAAAGTTAATCAGGCGGTTCATACAGAGTCACACAGACCACAGAAGGCGTCTAATCAGGCGCAGTAAGTGAATTCACCTGTGTGGGTTGACTGTGGATACAAAGGGCTTCATAGTTTTATTTTCAGCATGTTATCTAATCAAGTCAGCAAACTGATGCAGTAATGTCAGCAGCTAAAACCTTTGCAAAAATATGCAAAAAAATAATGAGACTGTTTTTTTTTCACTTAAGTCGCCTAAATCCTCCCTCAACTTCACACTTTTAGCCATAAAATAAACTGAGAATTGTCCTAATGAGCTGTTATTGTGTTAAGAAAGGCTGCATATAAAGGTTGTTTTGCCTTTTAATCACTGAGACTCATTGAATAAAGAGTCTCAAACTTCCCAGCTTAGGTGCTGCATATGTTCCCTGCTTACTTTAATAAAGTTCTGATGTGAACATTAACAGGAAAATGTCTTTTTTGCCTCACAGGTGGTCGTTTAAAGTGAAGAGCAAAGCACAAACTGTTTCATTAGCAACAACTACAGAGCGCTCAGGTTGGAGAAATGGGAGATCTTTGATACCCCCACACCCCCCACCCCACATTCCTTTATGAACCAGACTGGATGTTTATTCATTTCAGATTGAAATATCTGGGTTTTGTAGTCTTCAACATTCAAGAAGTTATTCTTCTGGGGCTGTAAATGTTTGTCTGCATAGTGCAGATTTGTTTGTAGACTGATTCAGCCATGTTTTATTGTTTTCTTTTGTTATGAATCATGTTTCCTATGACTTTTTATGAAGCTAACATTACGTATATCATTTAATTCATAAACTACAAATAAAACCTCCACTGAGACAGAGTTTAGTCACAGCTCCTGTTTATATGTCTCTTGTGTACAACATGAGGACTACATGACTTCGTCTGACTGTGATGACAAACTATGTATGTATGTGTGTGTGTGTGTGTGTGTGTGTGTGTGTGTGTGTGTGTGTGTGTGTGTGTGTGTGTGCATCAGTTTGTGTGGCACGTCCTCCACGCACACACATACACACATATATGTAGCCCACATACACACACAAAAAAAACATGCTGTTTTCCATTTGATTATGTCTGCAGCCCTTACACTGTCACTTAACTGTTTGTCATATTAGAGAAACAAGAACAGACACAAAGCAGACACAACTCCGTGGGTCAGGTGCCGTCTGTGGTTGGAAGTGTGTGTGTGTGCATGTGTGGTCGTTTATGTACGTGTGTTTTTTTCTATTTGGGACCTTTTCCAGTTTAAACATCAACCATGTCAGGACCAGTAGTCCTCATAGGAACCATAGCCCTGTGATGCAAGAAACAGCATCATTTCTGAGGTTTCAGGTAAAGGTCTATGTGGGGTTAATTAAGGCTGGATGGTTGAAAAGCAGATGTCTAATATTTTTAGGTAAAATACAACAGCTACATGCAAAGGGTTATAGGAAATGCACACTTCTAAATCAGGAAACATAAGGAGAGCTGACATGCTGCTCAGTAATCACTGATGTAAATGAATGGTCATAGACAGCATGCATTATTCAGCAGATCGTGCCTCCTTGTCATCACACACTCCCCAGACACCAGTCAAACTAACACACACACACACACACACACACACACACACACACCTCATCATGCACTATTCATAAGCCTAAAGATTATCGACGTCTCATAATTCACAGCAACGCGAAGCTGTGTGAAGGGGATGTGCTGCCCCCCCAGGGACAAAATAAAAAGATGAATCTGGAAATGAAACTTGAATTAAGGGAAAAAATGAAAGAGTGATGGAAAAGTTTAGAGGATTGAGAGAAAGAATTAAAGTGCTGAAAAAGGAGGAGGGAGAAAGTAATGAATTACAGAGGGATGCAAGACCAAGCAAATTAAGGGGAAGATTATGAGCGAAATAAACAGCTGAGGGAAGGAGAGTGGAAATGAAGACAGAGGGCAGAAAATTGAGTGAAATACTAGAGCGTCCAAAAAGGGAGAATAAAAAACATGAATAAAAAAAAGCTGTGAACAAAGAAGGAAGAACGTGATGGAAATGAAAAGATTACCAATATTTACAATGTTTTTACTGACTCAAAGTATGATTTGTTTTTATATATAGTGCATTCAAATTGCAAAGCAGATAGATAGATAGATAGATAGATGGTTTGCAGTGTATGAAGCCTACGTTATTTCATTATTCATGGCACTAACAAACCCCCCAAAATGTATTCCATTTCAAGCATGGGCACATCAAAACTGGTTCAGATCTGATAAGAACAAAAGTTTTTGGCACATCTCAGTCGATCCTCATCCAGCCTTTGCAGGGAGAGATTTACAGAAGAAATACTAAAGGTAGAAGGTTGTGAATTTGCAGTTGATAAACACCGTTACTGGTGCAAAGAAAATCGAAAGCTCTCATCAGGGACTCAACTAAACTTTGGCCTTTTTTTCCTGCTGCTTGAAAGAATACAAACGCTGCTTAGATGCTGCTGTGTGGATTGTTGAGACAAGCAGAGACTCTGTGTGGGTGTGTGTGTGTGTAGGTGTGTGTGTCTGTGTGTGTGTGTGTGGGTGGGTGTGTTTTTTATCCCTCAGACACTTGAGTCATGTGTTCTTGTCACATTCTGTGGGACTCAACCTATAACTGCGGCTGCAGACAGTCGTATTTCATTCTGAAGTCCTGCTCTTTCGGACCCCTTTGGATCACTGCACATGATGTCTAATGTCTCTCTCTCTCTCCCTGTGTACATAAATACACAGATGTGCCGCCCCCCCAGGAATAAAATAAAGTACATCTATAGCATACCACACAAAATACTGTTTCTGCATACATGAAAACTCCTGCTCCTTTATGGCAGCCACACTGAGTGAATACAGAGACAGAAGACTGTGGTATAATCCTGGGTGAATGATCATACAGGTTCCTATATCTGATCAGATTAAAAGAGTTTACCTTGGTGGTTTCGTTGCAAAGCTGCAAGAGCGGGGGAGGGGGTGAAGATAAAAATGCTTAAAATACTCTGAATCAGACCGAATCATTGGACCATCAACACCAGCTGTCTCAGATGGAACCAGACTTGGTCTAACTTTGTCTAATCAGTCATCATCCCCGAATCTATTCATAATCAATGGAGCACCATCTTAAAATGGACTGGGAAGTCCAAGAACATTTGAATGGCTGTAATTGAATTTCTGACCCTCTGACTCTTTACTGAAATGCTCATTTTACACAAAACTTGGCTGAAAACTTGGCTGAAAGTCTGTTATTTCCTCCAGAGCTGAACTCCGATAATGACTGCATCTCTCATGACGGATTGATCACGCTCGCCGTCTCAGTGCAGAGGATCAGCACCAGCTGCTCTCGCTCTGAAACAGACCGAGCAGGTGAAACCAGGCGGGAGCTGTGATCCCTTGTCAATTTGCGGCTGTTAGATACACTTTTGTGACTGAGGATGGACACAGATGAAAGAGAGGAGACTAAAGGTGACAGAGAACTTTCTGAACTTTGATGATGGCGTGATGTTTCTGCCTATTAGTGAAAATACAAAGCTGTAAGTCCTGATGTTGAAGCTTAATCAGCCTTCATATTTTAAAGTTGTCGCTGAAGCTATCGAAGCAGAGTTCATGTCACCACCTTGTGTATGTGTGTGTGTGTATGTGTGTGTGTGTGTGTGTGTGTGTGTTTGTGCGTGTGTGTGCCTTTTAAGTTTTTGCTGATGGAGGGTGATATCATTTTTGCATCACTGCTTCAGAAAATACCTTTCTCTTCATGTCAGTGTGACGGCATCAGACAGTAGCTCTGTGTGTGTGCGTGTGCGTGTGTGTGTGCGTGTGTGTGTTGTACCTGTAACTGTGTGTGCACATATCTGTCTAAAGACCTGTGATACCTTTTGTTTTGACAGCACACAGATGGGAGATTTCCTGCTGATAATTGGCCAGATGTGTGGAAGAACGCACCACAGTGATGCAGCCTGAGTTCTTGTGTGTGCATGTGTGTGTGTGTGCGTGTGTGTGTGTGTGTGTGTGTGTGTGTGTGTGTGTGTGTGTTTTTACTTTTTAACAGACTTTTTCTCAATTTCAAACAACAAAGACCCCTAACTGGGAAGTAGCATGGCTCAAAAACACAACAGACACAAAGGGAAAACATGCAGAAATAATCACACCCATGAAATAAATTGAAATTACAGCTGCAAGCAGCGTTGGACGGGTCCTTGCACTCTGTGTCCCGCTGGGGCCGGCAGCAACTCGGCCCCGACACGGCCGACCGCTGCCGCTCAGTCCACACTGCCACTCAAGTGCAGGATGTGCCTTCTTTCTCTCATGCAGCAGGCAGGCCAGCACATAACTGCACTCACTGCTTTAAAGTGGAAATGAGGCAGTGAATCAAGTTAATGGATGTGCTGAATCAAAGTCCCCTCTATTCAACAATTATCTGACATTGAATAAAAATGTAAACATATAAAAGAAAAAAACAATGTTCCCTTATGTATTTCCTAGCAAGGAAGCTGCCATCTTTCACCACTGTAACCTGTGACCTCATCGGGTTGTTTGGTAGCGCAGGAGTTACAGAGTTAGCAGTGACGGTCCATGACAGAAAGTGAAAGATGGAGCCACCATGACAAAAGAGAGGCCACTACTGTATTGATCCTGTTTGTACTAATGAGCTTTACAGGGTAAAAGCCACAGACTGTATAAAAGGGAAAAAAGCTAAGGGCAAAAAGATAATTTTCATAAACTACCGCTGGAGCAGAAGGCCGTACTGCGGTGCCGGCTAGTGGCAATAAAAAGAGCAAATCCTCCAATGCACGGTGACTCCAGGGCTTATAGATTATAAGATTATATAGAAATGAAGACATTTTAGTCAGGCAATCTGATTGTTCGCCGGACAAACAGAATTAAGCCTGAAGCTGCGCCCTCTGTTTTTAATTTTAATGAGTACAGCCCTGGCTCTACTGACTGCCCGACTTGCTCCGACCACAGCTGTAGGCAGGAGAGAGACAGGTAGGGAAACTCACAGCAGTCGCCAGGTAACCATTTAGACATCAACTGTCCCCATAACAAAATGCAACACTTACAAACTTCAATAAAGTTTCACAAAAGTGTCCATTTCTCTCACTGAATACATCTGCCAGCCCAAACAGCCCCCATCAACATACTTACAGGCAGAAGCTAAAATCTGCAAAGCCTGTGGTGAAGACTGTGAGGAAATGGACCAATGAGGCAAAGCAGGAACTACAGGCCTAACCCAAACTGCCCTCATCAACTCCTTTTAACGGCAACGTTGGACACGCCCCATAAATTTCCACAGCATCTCTGCAGCATAGGAGTTCTCTGTTTAGTTAAACTTTAAGTTTATCTGATGGGAGTTCAGCTATATGCATTTATCTTAGCAGAACTTACATTTATCTTATGGCTCAATACTGCAAAATACAGTTAATAACAGGACTCAATGCACTTACATGAAACTTGAAGTAAGGTTGACATGAAATCAAATGCTAGCTAACACGTGTAGCAGCTAGTCAGCCTGCACTGAGAGGCTATTAGGCGCCCTACGCACATTCAGTTATCCTCTGAAACATTACACAGGGTTCATACATCGAAACAAAACAAAGTTACGCAGAAGTTTTGATCTTAGGTTTTGAAGCCGATACCACTTACGCCCTCGGAGGAGATATATTTTGTTCAAAGTGAAATTTTGGGCTTAAATTGTATTGAGTTTTAGTATTATGGTACTAAATTCAAAATATATTTTATGTTAAACTTTTCTCTTATCCTCATCTTCTTCCTGCAACAGAGTTTCCTCTCTGTCTGTTCCTGTTTGGTTCTCTTTTCTATTTCAGACAGTTTTGTATAATTTTTTAGATTTTTAATTTTTCATGTCAAGCTCTGAAGATAATGTTTATTTCACACAGATACAATAAAGAAAAACAACATCACATGTTTAGAATAAAATTTTTTTTTTAAATATATTTTTTGGGGATTTTCACCTTTAATGATAGAGAAAGCTGAAGAAGTGACAGGAAACGGGGAGAGAGAGAGGGGGGAGTGACCTGCAGC
>JAQMCX010000557.1:0-10838 GCA_029814765.1 Acanthurus leucopareius | reverse complement strand
TCTGAATGGGAGCATCTGTAATGAAAGGCAATTTCCCCACGGGGATCAATAAAGTATTTCTGATTCTGATTCTGATTTTCCCCTTAGGTTAAATTAAAAGAGAGGATGATATGAACCTCAGAAGGGAGATGCTAGTCATAAAATTATTCATTTGTTGTCAACCACTTACAATGAAATTCACAGTCCATAACATTTCCCCCCTAAATATCTACCATTCAGTTTTTACTTCGGTTGTGGGTGGGTGCTCACATTTAGTCATTTAATTTAATAGAACAACTTGTGATTAATAAATGTAAGTATGTATGTAAGCATGCAAGAACACATAAAGCTTAAAAGCCTCCTCTGGCTAGGTGGGTGGATAAAGACTGTTTTCTGCCATGGTAAGGTAACAAAGATCAAACACAATATGATGACTGTGATATGATCCTCTTGAGTGACATTCTGCCATGAAAGCATTGATCTTTTGTTAAGATACTTCTTTCTTTCTTCTTCTAAGGTATTTCCTTGTCATAAATAGCTGTGGCAGGGTGTACATCATCATTGGTCAAATTCTGCAAGTGTTCCAGAGGTAAACATTGTTCTGCAGTTATCTTAAAACAATGAAAAAGACTGAGAAAGTGAGTCAGTGTGTTTACATGGTTGTAATACCTGCACACAAAATAAATACTTATGTCTGAATGTCTAGGGAGTAGTGGCTCTTTAATGTTTTTCTTTAATTTTTTTTTTTTACATAGCCTCAAACAAATGCATGTTATATCTTATTGATTCTAATCTTCAATACCAAGCTCTTAAAATGTTAAAAGTTTTTTATTTGTCATTATGACTCTATGGGCAGTTACAACTTAGACTAACATCTCTTGAGTTATACATTTCTAAAACAAAAAGTTAAATCAGTTCTTTATATAAGGCACCAAATCCCAACATCAATTGTCTTAAGACAGTCAACATACAGAACGGGTCTAGCCCACACTATATAACTTACAAAGACCAAACACTTACAGCAATTCCCGTATGAGCAAGCACATGATGACAGTGGTGAGGAAAAACTTCCTTTAATGAGGCAAAACCGCTGAACAGAACTCAGCTCAGAGGTGGGCGGTCATCTACAATGACTGGTCAAATTGCAAGAGAGAGAAAGAGAGATTATAATCCAGAAAGTTTTATGACTGATTAAAAACCGTTTCTTTCATCAAAATTTTTGCAAACATGTGTATTGTATGAGACTTGTGTGTAGGAAGTCATGTCACCAGAAAAGTGGTCAAACTAATTGTTTTCTTGAAAAAAGTTGATTTAGAACTATTTATGATGCTACCTTAAAATTTTTGCCAGTGCCTAATTAGTTTGTTTTTATGAGATGGATATTAAACTTTTTGAAAATTCGACCACATGATCATGTCTTGATTTTGTAACATTATGAAAAACTCCCTTTTGCACCATATGGTATGAGTTTATCATATGACTCTTCATACAATCAAATATTTCCAGCAAGTGTCTGAGTCAACATGTCTGAATGCCTGAGTGCATCATCTCATGCATACTAAAAGCATGATAAATGTTAGACATCTTAGGATCCAGTAGATGGTAAAAAATTAATACTGACAAATAGTAGCCAAATGTAAAAATGGATGACGTCAAGCAATGTATACTCGAGTACTCTGAGGTAGCCTACACATGTATTTGCTCAAATTTAACACAGAAAGCAGTCATTATGGAGCCCACAGATAGAGAGGTTTAATGGGAAAACTGGTGTAATTGAAACATCATAATTATCATGGTTTTGGACTTTATTTTCATGGACTCTGTGTTTCTTGTGCACTTTCTCTTATATTTTGTATCTCTGTGTGTATTCTCATTCTATTACATCACTTCCCTCAAGTTTTCTGCCAATAATCTGTGACACCTGTTCTCAATCAGTCATCACCCTAGTCAGTGTATAAGCAACTCCCAGTTCTTTCACAATTTACCAAATTGTCTTGTAGCCTTCATGCTAAGCATTCCAGCCTTTGTTTTTCCCTGTGTTTTTTGCCTCCTAGTGTTTTTGACCTTACCTTGCCTATGACTCTGATTTTGCCTTTGCCCACATGTAAGTCTGCCCGTGCCTGGGTTGGTTTGAGATTTTGTCTGCTCCTTATCTGTTCCTCTGCTGTTTTGAGTGAACACTCATGTATGACCTATTACCTGGCTCTCAGTAAACCGTTGATTGATTTTACACCTGCTCAGTTCATTGTGGTTCCTATAATTCCTATAATAAGAGTGAAGAGAATATTATTGGTCTTGCTGGAGGTCTGCACTCCCTGAGTGTTATTTTATTTGTCCCTAAGATGCTGATTAAACACCTGTTTTATACTATACAGGTGGAATGACCTTAGAATAAATAGTTTTCTGACAGGCTTCTTGTCTCACACTGTACTGACATAAACAGAAAAGTTTAGTTTACATGCATCAAGTAAACTGAGGTGTCTGATTTCCTCTGTTTGGTTAAACAGGTGGTCATGATTGCTGTTTCCTTAGTTGGAAAAACAACTAACCAACAGAACATTGGAGGACTGAGAATTACGCACTAAACATTGGTGACATACTCAGGTGACATTGGTGCAGCAGTACAAGTTGTTGTAATTTGTAAAAAAAATTCTCAAATCTGCATATTCCTTTGTTTTAACAGAAAAATGTGACAATAACCTTTCCGGTTTCCATGTATGATAATGACATGTTACTCAGGAAACAACTATACTCTCCAACTTAAATCAATAAACATTAAGCAAGTTATCATACTGAATAAATCATGTGAAAAAAGGTTTTGTATTACTTTTTTGTCACTTTTTTTGAGTTTACCACCTCAGTGTCACCGTAATAAGTCCATTAGCCAGCCATAGTTATTATGCTATGATATTATAGTAATATGCTATAACAGCAGTTATGTCTTTTATTTTTTGCCTTAATATTACAACCTTTATTCACTTGTGTCTCTGCGGCTTCTAAAGACCATCTCTGTGCCTGCCTGTGACTATCCCCTGTCTGCCTCAGCTCTCTGGATATGTTTGCGTGCTCTGACACCCTCCACCCTCCGTTGCTACCTTTTGACCTATTTTTCCAGTTTTTACTTTTGCTGTTCTCCATCCTGAGTATGCTTTATTGTACTAGATATATGGTCTTGTGTTACAATTCAGTTTTTAAAACAAATATAATGATTCTTTTCTTTCATGCAAATTCATTTAGATAGCATTAAACAATAGGATAATAAACCCAAACACCATATAATCAGATATCATTCTTTTCTAAATAAGTGTTCTAAGTTTTAAGTTTTTTGTACAATTGTTCTGGAAACTAAAACTTTCAGGCTGCTGATTGGCTTTTAATTATTTAGTGGCAAAGTGAGAGGGTTTTTGGTGTGTCTACAGGATGTAGATGCAAAACTTTATTTTCTGCTACAAATATCTTACAGATAACTAGCAGCTGGGCACTTCAATGGCTGTTTAAATCATTACCATGGATGTATGCCCTTACACTTAGTAAAAGTAAGGGAAAAAATACATGAATGCATTCATTCTAGTTGTACAGCTCTGCTTGAGTACAGCAGTGTACTTTAATCTAAATCCTACCTACCAAATTTTAGGGCAATCCATTTAATAGTTGAGATACTTGCCTGAAAGCGAAAAATGGGACAATGGGACATGAGTGGAAAAGTAGGGTGATTACCAGAGTCATTAAGACACATAATCTGGAAAATATTAACATGTGAACTATATTTCATCACATCCTAAAAACTGCTAGCATTAAAAGGTACAGCTCAAAGGTTTTCTTGCAGAGCTCTACTGCATAAAACAGTTTTCATCTTTTAAATAGTCAGATTCAACTAGATTGATTGACTCCATAGCCCTATACAAAAATTTGCTTTAGATTCCTGTTGACCCCCCTCTTTGACACAGACAGTCAAAAGTCATTTTACACAGAGATTGTGCAATAGCACTGCAAAGTCCCTTCTTTTCTTACACTAAAATAAACAATGTTCTTGTGTGTTGCTGATATTGGGGAGCACTTGGTGGCATTAGGGGAATGACCTGTCACACAATAGCATCAGTGTCTAGTGTGACTCATAACAAACACATCAGACAGTGCTTTCTAAAATATAACAATAAAAGTATCACATTTTAACTATAACCATTTACTGTGTCCATTACAGAGCAGTTGATCTCATTTCCTGCTTGGAGGGTAAGGAGCTC
Organism: Acanthurus leucopareius; assembly: GCA_029814765.1. NCBI lineage: Eukaryota > Metazoa > Chordata > Actinopteri > Acanthuriformes > Acanthuridae > Acanthurus > Acanthurus leucopareius. The sequence continues at coordinate 6,618 of JAQMCX010000557.1, read as the reverse complement.
CTGGACTGCATTGTTTTACCAGTTGCTGATCTTCCACCTCTGCCTTTTCTACCAACTACTGCTAGCTGTTACTTAATTGCCGCTAGTGGATATTTAACAGATCACACCCCTAAACAACAATAACCCCCATTCTTTTTTTGTAATTTTTATACAGATGGGTGAAACATAATAACAGGTACACACCTGGGGTGTTTTTCCATACAAATCCGTGGCTCAGCTCGGCATGGCTCAGCTCGGCATGTCGACCCAGCAAAACAGTCTTTTGCATTTCCATTACAGCAGGGCTTCCCTTTTGTGGGTGTGTATTTAACCAATGCACATGCCTTAAATCAATGAGTTTTAAACACACGATTAACGTGGTTAGCTTTCAGAAAGTTTGGAGAGTTTTCTTTCGTGTTACTCATGCATAGGTTGACATCAGGAATCAATGAAGCCACCTTAAATGTCAAAATGATGATTGACCATTATGTTTGTTATGATCGTCTCTTGTGCATGACACTTAAGTGACGATAGGATCTTAAAGGGCAAAAAAAGTGTTTAATCACATCATGCAAACTGTAAACATTCTATTTCCTCACTTGCTGAAAAAAAGCCCCAGAGTGTCGGCAGCACGACACCAAGGTTTGAAAGTTTTAAAGCAGCCCCTTCGTCTCTGCTGTCTGGTATTGCTCTGTGCATCTCTTATCATGAATTTACAGGCTGTTGTTTTGATTTTGCTTGGCATCTACAGCTTGCTGCTCAAAAACTAAGACATGACAAATTTGAGCAAAAAAAAGTTGGAGGATGATGTGGCAATTATTTGAAATTTTAAAGTAGCCCCCTGACATCAGTGCAGCTTGCTTGGAGGCATTTCAGGTTCACTTTGGCTCAGTCAAGAGAAGGTCCCTCTTTGGTGCAGCTCAGCACGCAAAAATGATAGTGGAAATGCAAACCAGCGCCTCTCGGTGTGGCTCTGTGTGGCCAGAAGACCTGTAGTAGGCCACCTCCACTCAAAAACAGAACTGTCTGGATATCAGACCCTCTGTACATAGTTAATATGGGGCTAAAGAATTTTCAAAAGTGACATTATGGAGATAACTATTAATACATTTTTTAAAAAGTAATGATGCTATCAGTCAAGAAAATTTACAGACTTGTTGTGTTTTGGGTCTTTTTATGCATAAATTACACTCACAATATGAGAGGAGATTGTTGAAGACTAACTACTATAAAAAATAATTATACAAACAGATCAATTAGACTCAGTGAATTTTGGTGTTTTACAGTAAGTGTCAGCCAGTGTTCAGATGCATTACTGCTATCTACTATGGCAAGGCAAGAACAGAAAGGAATGGAAATGATTTAAGTCACATTTTAGTATTTACACAACGTTATCATATGTATAATTTTAGCACAATATCAATATATATTTTTAAAATATAATTTAATTATCAGTGTTAATTATTATGAACAACCCTACTCCAAAATATGACATTCTATCCACGATGAGTTTTTCATGCAAGGATAATTTACAGGTGATTGGATTTAAAAATTATTTAAGGACGTGGGGCATAAGAGAGCAAAAGTAATTATCAATGCAAGAAGACATGGAGAATTATTTGAAGTCAAGACTAGAAACAAGTCTAAGTGAGCCAATTCTACCACATAGCAGCAGAAAACATTTAGGCAATGAGTAATCTGAAGATTACAATATATATACTTTGTATGATCATGATGAGACACAGGTGTGTCCAAGTCAAGTCTCCAGCCACCAGGAAACAACACCAAGCATCTGCCAAAAAAAGCATACACAGGGAAACCCGCACAACTCCACAGTCCACAAGCACAATACAAAATAACGTTCAACCACCACACCAACTCTGATAAGAATGTGGGTCGGGTAAAAGATCAGGTAACGTCAAAGAGACAGTGCCACTACAAATTTAATTGTCATTATGAAAACACTGCAATGGCTGAAACAGCCATTAGCTGTCAATAAATAGATGTTAGCAAATAAGCTCATTAGCAGTCATGCTAAATACATGAACATCACCATGGTATCATCTATTGGGCATATGGTTATCTCAGAGCCTAGTCCTACTACCAAGCTGAATAAAAAACATGATTTTGTAGGGAACAGTGGCAAAAGGTTTGGTGAAAAGATGTTAAAGATAGTTATTGTTACCAATAACCACTTCAACATCAAATAAATCAATATTAACGGGCACCACCCCAAAATTAGGGAACAATAACCAAAGCATGCATTCAGTCTCTTCTGAAGTTAAGAATTGTTCACTTACAATAACAATGTTTCATTTTACATTAAAATGAGCACTATGGAGGGTGAAGCCAAACACTGACCCAATAAACCAGCCTTAATCCTAGTTAACATGCACCAATGACAAGTGCTCTTTAAATCTACCATCATGTTTATTAAATCTAAGTATCAGTGATTATAAATCAATTATAATTTCAGTTAACATCTATTGAACAACTAAAGCTGCAACACAAGCAGGTTTAAAAGCACCTACACTAAAGAAATAACAGTGCATAACAGTGGCAAGAAAGCATGTAACACACATGTGTGAGTGTGTGTGTGTGTGTGTAAGGGGAGGAGAGGGAAAGAAAGGGAGGAAAGAGAGCAAGATGGCGGATGCGAGAGTTCAAGGTGGCTGTTGTGTTGGAACAAAGGAGCTTAGGAGCAAAATGAAGAATATGTGTGCACATCCTTAACAAGGAGATGGCGTGAAACAAAACTATCTTTAAGCTATGAGTGTGTCGGTGCGTGTATAATAATGCAAGAGAAAGAGTAAAAAAGAGGAGAGGTAATTCTCAGAATTCATGTGAGAAAACAATCAAAGGTAAATACAATATTCCCCTTTTCATCCCTCAGAGACCGGTAGGTGAACTGGTGCTTATCTACAGTCTGCTGGTCTTCGTTCCAGTTAGAAATGCGAGTTATTGTAAACACGCACACCATGACACCAAGTCCAACTGCATAAACACACATAGTTGGTGTAATGTCAAAGCACACTTACAAGCAGCACGCACAATTTTTCAGCAATAACGGGACATGGCAGTCTGTTAGCTCTGCTGAACAGCAAATTCCAACATGAATTAAGCTAAAAAACACACTTAAACTAAACTGTTTCTGCCCAGACAAAAGCCTCCCACTATGACCGCTCTAGGTAGCAATTGTGGTGTGTGCAAGTCTGTTGGTCAGACCAGTGCGATTGGGCCGTTGTGTAGCTTTATATCCCAGGTGATGTTGTGGCTATGTCTCAGTGGCTCCCTGCGGGTCTCATCCAATGACAGGCTAAGACTCTGATTCAAACTAAGTCTCACTCCCAAGTGTAATTTTGCAAGGCCTAATGGTTTTGACAGCATTTCTTTGTCACTTTGTCCTTTTGTTTCTTATCAGGCTTTGGTTTTACAAGTAGGCCTCTATCTTTGCTTAGAAAGTGATGTTGATGCCCGACAATTTCTTATGAGAAAGGTTGGCTAATATTTCTCTTTTTTTCTGTTGAAATGGTTCCATAAACTTTCATTACTGGGTCAAATTACTCTGCAGTACTCACAGGACACCCAGGTGGATATTTTCTCCATTTTCTGGTACAATGATTTAAGGCACATAAATTTAAATATTATTTATTGATTTTTACACATTGGGCACAGAAACAGTTTTGCTCTTTGTATCATGCAAGATGCAACACTGACAAGACGGCAAGATCAAATAGCTTCTCCTGACTTTGAGGGGAAGAATAAATGTGAGAGACACTGTGATATACAACAACGTATTTCTTACCAAATTGCAAATCATTAAAAAAAAAACACTTAAGATTTTCACTGGTTTCTGTAATGTTTTTAAATGTTTCCTTTTTAACAGTTTTGTTGTGATGTCAAATGTGACACAAATGTGAAAAAAGACAAACTCTTTTTCAACCAATTGGAATGATTGACTTGTCTTTTTTTAGCAGGTTCATCCACATTTGTAAAACATGCATTATTGCTCTTATTTTAATATAGAAACTGATATGGCTTTATTGTACTGAAATGACAATTAGCTGGGTTCATGCACTTTGATCTGTTAGGGATCTGCATGAGTTGTTTTAGTTTCAGTTCAAGAACTTTTGGAGTCATTTAATGCATAAAACAAACTGGTCATGTTTGCCCCCATCTATGACTTCTGCCCCCCTTTAGTTCTCTGCCCATGTTATCTCTAAGAAACCACTTACCAAATTTTTTGTAACATACATCAGCAACTAAGTGGTACACATTGTCCTGCTGCAGGTTACAAAAAATTTGGTAAGTGGTTTCTTTTCAAGTGACCTGCTGCATTTTAGCAGAGAGAAAAAGGCCATCAGAGGAGAGTATGTGAGTGCTGTGTTGAGCCCTCTAGCCTCTTCACTCCCCCATCTTTGTTTCCTTCTGTGCAGAAGGGCCAGCAGTAATGACCTCCCTCCATTCTGCCGTGCACCTTCAGCCTGGCTGTGGGCTGAGGCAATCTGTCGCTTGTATGTGCCAGTGACATCTGCTCCCATGGGGACCTATGATTATTTCTGCTCTCTTTTTCAAGCTCTTGAATGTGAACCTGTGTTTGTGGAATGTTGTTGGTGTGTTGAGTGAGAGAACCCATGCAAAGAGCACTTACATACACACATGCAGTGGTTGTCAAGTGAGATGGCAATTAGACTCGGTTGGGTTTATGAACGCAGATAATGTTAATTTCACACTCATTTGAGCAAAGTACAGCATGTAAACATATGAAAAAATGCATGCATGTAATTTCTTCTAAGATTGAGTGTTGGCATGCTACAATTTGTTCGCAGTATGGGAAACAACGTTGATTTGTGACAGCATTTTAGTGAATGAAAGAGTCTTAGATGATGGACTAAAGCAGGAAAGCTAGTATAGGTAGACGGCTGGAGTGTGATGACTAATTTATGGCTTCAAATTGCCTTGAACACAGTGGGATTCAAACACTGTTCAAAACTTTTTGCCAAACCTTTGAGATAAAGAAATCTGAGAACTTTTAATGACTCTTGGTTTTGGGTTCTCATGAGAACAGTTATTATCACAACTCAGTCACCTCTGCTCTCAGTTTGGTGTGTCAGCCATCAGTAAAGACTTGGGGTTTAGCATTTTTAGTGGTAAAAAATGTTTTATATGTGACTCATTTTTACTTTTCCATTGTTCCACTTTTCCTGTTGTTTACAACTTGGAAAGCTCAGACACAGAATCTGAGACTCACAGCAAAACAAAAAGGAAAAATAAACTTAAGAGCTCATCCTTTATGACTACTTATTTATTGCAAGTAAAATAAACAAAATGTAAACACAAAATACGTTAGGCTAAATATGACATAATGATTTAAGTGTTGTCAATGCCAGTTTTTGCAGACATTTTTTAAGAAGTAGAGGGTGAGGTCAAGAACAGTATCTCCTATGACCCACTTTTTCTCTTTGCACTGCATCCTGCCAGCCAATTTATAGATACGGATGACCACCAGGGTAGCATAATGCTTACCAAAAAAAAGTACTAGTAAAATACATAAATAAAAATAAACCTAAATATTGCTCCTACAGCAGCTTCTAGTTGTTCTCTATAGAGTCAGCTACTTTAATTACATAAAAAAGAGCCATTTTCACCAGTTGATTAATGGATTCCATTCCAGAATGGAATGAATGAGTTCCAGAATAGAAAACATGATTTGCAGAATGGAACCCATGCATTTCATGAAGGAATGGAACACATGAGTTCTGGTATGGAACCCTTGAGTCCCGGAATGGAATCCTTAATTTAGGAATAGAAAACAAGTTGTGGAATATAAAACATGAGTTCTGGAATGGAACACATTCAGTCCCTCCTGGAATAGGACACATAAGTTCCAAAATGGCACAAATGAGTTCCGGAATGGAAAACATGATTTCTTGAATAGAACACATCCAATCGATCTTGGAATAGAACACATAAGTTCCGAAACGGCGCAAAAGAGTTCCGGAATGGAAAACATAATTTTTGGAATGAGGCCCATGCATTCCATTCTGGAATGGAACACATGAGTTCTGGGATGTAAACACATGGATTTCATTCCAGAATGGACCACATAAAATTGGCAATGGAACACATGAACACACACATTCCATTCAGGAATGATTCATGATTTCTGGAGTGGAACTCAAGGGTGCTAAAACTAACGTGAATGTGAATGCATTCCCTTCTGGAATGGAACACGTTTATAATGGAATGGAACCCTAGAGTTTAGTAATGAAAAACATGCATACCATACCTGAATGGAACATATGAGTTCTTGAATTTAACACGAGTTCCAACATAAAATACATGAGATCTGGAACACATGCATTCCAATTCTGAATGTAAAATATAAGTTTCGCAAGGGAAAACATGAGTTCTGGAATGGAAAACATGCATTTCATTTGAAATGGAACACGAGTTCCAGAATGGAACACATGCATTCTTTTCCAGAAAGGAACACATGACTTCCATTCAGGAATGGAATGAATGTTTCCCATTCCTGAACTCATTGGTTCAAATCTAGAACTCATGTACCGTATTTTCCGCACTATAAGGCGCATCGGATTATAAGGCGCACCTTCAATGAATGGCCTATTTTAAAAC
>JAQMCX010000556.1:0-10852 GCA_029814765.1 Acanthurus leucopareius | reverse complement strand
TTATAAGGCGCACTGTCGGTTTTTGAGAAAATTAAAGGCTTTTAGGTGCGCCTTATAGTGCGGAAAATACGGTAACAGTAATCTAATTACTGTTTTTGCAATTGTAGTTAGATTACCTTACTTTACTCATTACTTGAAAAAAGTGATTGGATTACAGTAACATGTTACTTCTAACGTGTTACTGCCCATCAGTGTCCAGGACATTGATAATATTTCAAATATTTCATAGACCACGCCTACTTGCACCAATCAATATGACACTTGAGATGTTGGCTAATACCCGCCCAAGGGAATACATACCAAATTTGATGGAATTCTGTCCAGTGCATTTTAAGGGAACACATTTATTGCATTTTTGCCACAACTTATCTGTGAAATTTAAGATGTTTTGGCAGACCTCTTCTGGGTTATATTCAAAACCACTCTGTCAGCTTTCATGATGATTGGTTTTACTGTCACTGAGTTTTGGCAAATTAACTGGCCCCGCCTTTGCAAATTTAATTGCTTTTTCAAAGTTCTGCCACTCACCTCACTTAAACTGGATTTTAACGAAATTTGGTATCTGTTCAGGGCATAGAGAGGGATGACTGTATATAGTTTGATCAGTACTCAAAGGGCACCATGAGTTGCAATTGCACCAATCAATATTGCACTTCAGGTTTTGGTTAACACCTGCCCTCACAGCGCACACACCAAATTTGGTTAAATCCTGCTCAATGGATTTTTAGGAACACATTTTTGTGCAATTTTGGCACTCCCTATTGGTCAACTTGAGAAATCTTTTGCAGACTACCTCCTAGACAGGTTCCAAACCTATCAAAAGAGTTTCATGCTGATTGGACCAGTAGTTAATGAGTTCTAACCAGTTTACTGCTAAGTCCCACCTTTGAAAATTATTTGGTTGATAATGACCATGTCTTTCTGATGGATCTTTATGATTAAAAATATATATATACACAGTATATATTTATGTGTGTGTATATATATATATATATATATATATATATATCATCAACCCTTGAGGTGTCGTACTAAATTTGGTGCAGATAGGATCAAAATTAAAAAAGCAGATGTCACTTTGCTGTTTTTCACCTTATGCAAATTAGCGAAAAATTTAATAAGGCAGACTTTTATGGTCCAGAGGCTTTTTTGTAGAACACAAGGAGCTGCAACAATGTGTCAAATTTCAAGTCAATCGGACCTTGAGTGTAAGGGGCATGGACTTTCAAATTTTGGATTTTGCGTCCTTAATTACAGCACCACCGTGTGGTCAATTTGGCTCATTTTATTTCATAGTTTCATATTTCTTGCTCATTTCAGTCCCCTCTATTCAACAATTACCTGACATTGATGAAAAATGTACACACATAAAAGAAACATACAATCTTCCCTTATGCATTTCCTAGCACAGACGCCGCTGTTTGCCACCACTGTAACTTGTGACAGCATCCTGTCCTCCCTCCTTACTGTGCCTGTGCCTCCCTACCAAAACTTTAGAGCATCATGCTTAAGCTTTAGATAAGGGATGAATCACATGAGCGGTAAAATGGAGCTTTTTCTCTCATGTAATCCAATGGAGAAAGCAATTTAACCCACACCTGTTTGTGTTTCGACTGGGCCAACAAAGTTTTAGCTACAGACTTCATTCTAATTTTAAATGAGTCACAAGACTTTGATCCCTAAATCTTGTATTTACATGTTTTTGCTATCTTGTACTGTTTCAGAGTTATCACATTTTTAGTTTTAGAGATATTTCTGCTGCCTCTCAGCTTTTACAATGTGTGTGTGTGGCAGACTGCTCTCCTGCTCAGATCAAGTCACATGACCAGCAGTGTGCTGCAGCAGCAAAGACAGGGGAAGAAAGGAGGAATACATCTAGAAAACCTCCTGAAAAGTACCTCAAACTTGATCATATCTCACAAAAAAATATCATATTCTAGAAGGTTTTTTCGTTCTCTTTCCATTGGCACAGGTTTGAAAACCATCAGACTTATACTTCAGAGTGTAGGGGCCTCAGTTTGACACGAGCGTTTTCTTCCCTTTTGTTTCCATTGACTTGAATGGGAGGGCACAGAGAAGCACTCCAACTTTGAGGGCTTATAAAATCCAAACGCTTCGAAGTAATTAAAAATGGCTAAGGCAAATTGTTCAGTACGGTGTCCTCTGTCATCTAATAGCTTTTGAAGGTGCAAATGCAAATTGTGTGCCTGTTGATTTTAGCCTAGGGGTGTCAGCATGTGATTTTTAGTTCTTGATGAGTACTACAATTAGGCTTTTGTCCCGTCTCTCTATGATGTTCCTCTGGGCCGCAGTGGGCGTTTTTCTGTGCCTAGGTGGCACTATAGAGCACATTTTCGAACTGAGGGGTCAGTTTTTCCATTTTATCAAATTTTTCGACAGACTTGATGTGCATGCCAAATTTGGTGAGTTTTTGAGTATGTTTAGGGGGTCAAAGAGCGCGTATAATAATAAGAAGAAGGAAACAGTACTGTACAGTCACAATAGGGCCTCGCACCGCTTAGATGCTCGAGCCCTAATGCGAAGAAGAAGAAGAAAGAAACAGTACAGATACAATAGGGCCCTTTGCCCTGGGAGGGCTCGGGAGCTGGCCCTAGCACCCATTGTGGAGGGCACGTGTTGCCCCAGAAAATGCAGAATACCTGTGTGTTACATTCCTGTGCATAGAAAGTTGCCTGTGCAGGAGAATTTGATATAAATCATATTGTGATTGTCATACAGGTTTTACTACAGGTAGCCACCAAGGGGCGCAATGGTTGTGATTTCCATTTGAAGTCACTTTTTCTAAAAAATGAATTCTTATTCAACATGTGAAATTTGAGATGGATCAGATAAGCAACAGGGAAGTTACAACCAAGTCCTTTTTCATGGAGAATCATGAAACATTGCTACTCTGCCACTGTCTTGCCATGTGATGTATTAAGACAGGAGCAGCTTACCAACATCAGTGTGTTTTGGTTTATCTCTTCAAATCTCTGGATTTGATCAACCTGCTAGGAGAAGTAATGAAAGTGTAAAACATGTCATTTCCTGTGGCTAGTAGGTGACACTCTGATAACGGCATATCATTGACATGTTGTTGGGTTCAAGCTGGGATTCTTAACACGCAGTTTGGTGAAGTTTGGTATCAGACAATGTACATTAGAGTTATAAGCATTTTTTGTTTCATGGTGAATTTGTCAAAATGGAGACCACGCCATGGCCAGACCGCTGAATACAAACAAAAGCTATTGATAACTTTTCATCACAAAGGTCTTAAGAGAGTACAAACCAATTTTAAAGTCAGTCTGACCAAATCTGTAGGAGGAGTTTGTTAAGATACAACTTGTGGAAAATGCCTAAAATATGCAAAAATGCACAGTAAATTCAAAATGGGTGACTTCCTGTTGTACTTAAGTCATGGCTCCAATTGGATTTTTTGTACATCTTGACAAGACACATAAACCTACTGAATTTTGTGTCTGTTAGTAAAATACATAGTAAGGACTCCTTTTTGACATATTGTAGGGGCACTACTGAGCCATTAGACCCCACCCACTACCGATGTGTATATCAGATATTAACATTTAACATGTATGACAACTGTGGCAAATTTGGTGAGATTACGCCAATTTTTTAGAACTCAAATTAAAAAAAAATTTGTCATGGAAAAACCCTTGAAATGGCTGCCCCACCAAGGCCACACTGTTTATTGACAGCAAAAGCCAGCAGGTGGCACTATGAGTATGACCAGATATTGTAATGTAGATGTGTTGAGAGGAGGACTTTTATCAAACATGTGAAGTTTGGTGCAGATTGGACCTTTAACACAAAAGTTATGACAATTTCATGTTTCGGGGTGAGAAAATTTGTCGCCTCATAACGACAATGTTGTGATCTTTTGATAACTTTTGATCACAAAGTGGTTTAGATGACACACCAATTTTAAAGTCCATCTGATGAATGCTCTAGGACAAGTTTGAAAAAATACAACACGTTTAAATCGCCAGAAAAGGGCCACCTAAATATAGCCGAATTCCTGTTGGGTTAAGGCAATGGGTCCAAGAGACTTTTTTGTGTCTGAATATTATACACATGTGTATTGCTTTTCTAGCATGTCTATAAAATAAACCATGGGGGCCGCTGTTTAAGGGGTGTGGCCAAGTAATTTGGCCATGCCCATTGGTGAAAAGTATAACATTTGTAAATTTTCACCACGACTGACATGTATGCCAAATTTGTCGAGTCTTGGAGCATGTCTAAGTCACTAAAAAAGCAATTAATTTGGTAGAGACAAGACTAAAAATAAACAGAGAAATTTCAATTGGGTCCTTAGGCCCTAATAATAATTCCTTGAATTTCAATGGGTCCTTGCACCCTTGGTGATGCAGAGGCTGGAGAAGCTCTCCTTGGCTGTTGTGTTTGACATGGGCATTGTCAAATATAGCCGAAGTCTGTCGAGTTCACCAAGGAGGGATGTTGTGCCTTGTGCCTGTACAGCCAGCATGTCCACAACTGTGGCCAGCTTAAGCATTGAAACAATTTCATTGGTTCTACAAATGCATGTTTCAGTTTAATGTTGCACTATTCATTTGGAAAATGTTTTCTGCATCAAGGTATATATTCTCCTCGTTGTTAAATACAGAGAGTGACTATTTTTGAAAAACCAAAAAAACAATAAGACGGCTGCAAATAGGCCAATGTGGCCTATAGGCCTACTGTTAGTGTTCTGTGCAGATGAGGGGGAGAATGTGGATAAGGGTGATCGGCTCAATGGCCCCTTTGGCCCATTGATTCTAGCATCTGCTAGTTTCCAGCTTGTCCTCAAGTCTGCATTGAAGTTAGCCAGCTCCAGGCCTGCTGGCCAACAGGGATTCTCCCAATGCAGGGTAGGGAGAGGCAAGGCAAGTTTATTTATGTAGCACCATTAAACATTTACACCAAGATTTCTGACTTGACAAGTAGAATTCAATGTAATTGATTTTTTTTTTTGCACTAATTTTTATCCTTTCCTCTTTGAGGAAAAAAATAATCATCTCAGCTTAAGTTGAGTTCAGTGTTGGAAATTCTGACACATTCTCTTTTTGACTTGTGTGCATATTTAGCAAATTTAATGGTCTGTGGTCATGTGGGTACACATGTTGGGACCTCACCATGTGAGTAGAATAAAGAAAGACCTTGCAAATCACACCATATGAAGTCTGGCCTGAATCTGAGTCCTAGAAGAGACCCTCAGGAACTCAGATGAAGAACACCAAACTCAACTTTCCAGAGTCCCCCAGGTTTCAGACCTAATTGTGAACTTTGCCAGTAAAACCCATCTCTGCTCCCATATTGTTCTCTTTCTGTTCTCTTTCTCCTCCTTGAGCCCCTACAGCAGGGAAAAGAGAGTCTCTCTTTCTCTCTTTCAACCCCCAGAACAGGAGTCAGAGAGGCTCTCTTTCTTGGCAGCCTCAGAGGCAGAGGACACAGTCCTTGCTCTTCTTCTCAGCCCCTAGAGCAGGGGACCCCTCTCAAGACAACTTCTCCAGCAGTCCTACAAACTGCAGATTGCTGTGCTGCACTTCTTTTTCAGAACAGAAACGCGAGACCCTGCCAAAGACTTAACTAGGAGTGAACAAATTAAGTCAGCACTAGCAGCCAGGTCACAAGGTCTGCCAGCTGAGACTTACAAGCAACGGGAGTCACAAACCAAAGTCAGCCGCAAGCTGCTAACTTAAAGACTAAAAGAGCAACCAGTGGTCTACAGAGACACAGGGTTAAGAGGGAGAGACAAGCCTGTAACCCTTAAGGAAGCCTCATAAACCTGCAGCTTATTAGACTTGGCTGAGCAACACACAGAAAAGGACATCTTTTCCCTCCAAAACTTGGTAACCTGACTGAGCATAACCTAGCTAAAAAGATAGCACAGCTAAACACAGAACTAACTGACTTATTTCATTATCGCAGTGATTTTATAGGATATGTTCTTTGAGCTTTATGTCTAAGGTTGGTACTTCTTAAGTTAAGTTTCCACACACATATTGGACTGGAAGAACATCCAGCAACTTGCATGTGAGTAACCTGTGTGTAACTAACCATTCTCTTCTAGCGTGGCACCTTTAGCTTATATGAACTGGCCTTAAACAAAGAAACCTTTAACCCCCCTCCATTTCCCATCCCCCAATCAAGTGCTGTCCACAGGATATAGCATGGCGTGGGTATGGGAACCTTCCTTCTTCAAGACCCCGTTTCACTCTTTACAAATCTCCTATTTTACCACCTCAGATACCACCTCAGATGCCGCACCGACGCTTAATGCTACCTGTCAAGCACAGTTGGGATTAATCGAGATGAAAAATTTTAATCGATTGACAGCCCTAATATATATCTATATACATATACACAGTGGTGGAAAAAGTTTTCGGACACCCCATGCATTTGTGAAATATTGCATTAAGAACCACTCTTAGGTCTTCAAGTGCAATTTCTTTTAGCACAGTCACAGCCAAAATACTAAACAAATCCTAAAAAAGCCATTAAAAACTTAAAATGGATTGGTTCCATAAAAATACATAAGAAATTTTGAGTATTGGGTCTTTTTGGTACCATTGATCCACTAATGAAGGTTGTGCTTTTTATTAAAAGACCATTTTTGTTGCCATGCTTCATGTCTATATAAAGCCAGCACATTTGAAAGTTCTTCAGAGACAAAAATGGCTAAAACAAGTAACCTAATGCAGGAAACACGCCTGACGATACAGATTCTCAGCCAGGAAGGGTATAGCTGCCGCCAGATAGCCAGGAAGTGCAGATGCAGTCCTTCAGCAGTTGGATACATTCTGCAGAAATACAGATGAACCAACAGCTTGGAAGACAAACCAAGATCTGGGCGTCCAAGGGTTTCTTCAGCAAGAAATGACCGCATCCTGATCCCCATGTGCAGGGAAAACTGCCAAATGACATCACAGGAGCTTCAGCAGCAGTGGTCAAACCAAACTGGTGTCCAGTGTTTCACCCGCACTGTACATGGTCGACTTTTAGATCAGGGCTTAAGGTCCTACAAGGCTGTCAAGAAGCCCCTGATCAATGAGAGACAGAGGTTAGCCCGGCCTCGTTGGGCCCAAGCACACAAGAACTGGACAGCCAGGAATTGGAAGAAGATTCTGTAGTCAGATGAGTCCAGTTTCCAGCTTTATCTTCCTCCTGCTAATGTGAGGGTACGCAGAACTCCAGGTGAAGCATTATCTCCAGCATGTACAGTACCTACTGTCAAGCATGGTGGAGGCAGTATAATGGTTTGGGGATGCATGAGTACTGCTGGTGTTGGTCATCTCACTGTCTGTGTTGGCACATTGAACTCTGCCAAGTATTGTGCCATTCTCGAAACCCACATGCTCCCTTCTGCACATGCACTGTTCCATCAAGGTCAAAACTGGATGTTTCAACAAGATAATGCCCCTTGCCACAAATCCAGGGCCAGTAGAACTTGGCTACAGGAGCACAGTATCCAGGTCTTAGAGCGGCCAGCTCAATTCCTGGACATGAGCCCCATTGAAAATCTGTGGTGGATTATCAAAATGTGTGTTTCAAAGAGTAAACCAAAGAATTTAGAAAAATTAAAGCAGTAATTCAAGAAGAATGGGACAAGATTAACCCTCAACAGTGTGAAAGGCTCATGGGGAACATGCCAGCTAGGATTAGAGCTCCACTGTGTCCTAATGGTAGGACTACTAAATATTAATTTGATGATGTGATGGTTTATTTTTTTCAGTTTTGAACACATTCTCTGTTACTTGTTGACTTTGATACCACAAATGTTGAGAACTGACATATTTAAACTGCCAAGAATTTAGTTTTGTTAGTTTTTTTGTAAACAATACACACAAAAAATATCAATTGTATTTGTTTGCGTCTGTCTAATACAGCCACACCTTTTGAAACACAATAAAGATTTTTCCACAAATATTTCATAATAATATTTGAGATTGTGTAAAATTTTAAGGGTGTCCGAAAACTTTTTTCCACCACTGTATATACATTTTTTTTTTACATCTTTGTGCTTCTCGCCTGAATGTTGCCTACACACCTCTGCTCTGGTACCATGAAGGCGACTGTTTAGACCTAACTCAGACCTAGGCTGAATGACAATACAGCTGTAATTTTTTTTAATCTAACAAAACTCATTAGTATCCCAGTTTGTTTTGTTGTGTGGACAAAATGATTGCACATTGTTGTGTTCACATGATTTTAAATTGTGAAAATGAACAGTTTCTAGTTTGAGATCTCTGGTTTCTGAGCCTTACTTTACCCTCTGTCTTTTTCTACTTCTACCTTCAACTTTGTTTTCATCATTAAGGTTGAGAAAAAATGCATGTAAATTTTGAAACTTATTTATCATTGCTTTGTTTTTGTTTTATTCTGGCTGTAATAAAACTATACTGTCAAGACAAAACAAACAAAATAAAAACTGCAATTTCTCAACTGGCACCAAACTTGCAAGACTGCATCTTCAGACTCTCTTTCATAAGCAAGCTAGGCAGATTATCTCAAATTGAGCACAAAGTGCATCAAAAATGTTACTGTCAACAGTACTGTAAACAGATACTTAAAACTTTTCTTAAATAAAATTTTCAGAAAATGTCAAAATTTTATTCATTTTCGCTAAACCAAGAAGGCGCCGCAAGGTAGGCAGCCTGTTATAGCAGCTCCTGCTCACTACTGAGCTTTTTCCCCTTTTTAAGAAATTTATTCACTTCTGTTTTTCTTACTTTCATTGGTTTTTGTTGTTTATTATATGTGCACTATGGAGACTCAAGTAACTGTATTTTGGTGGCCATTCTCCTGCTTTTTGCACTATTTCCGACCGTGTCCGGAGAGCACACGCAGCCGTGGCCCTATTGTTTACAGTAGGGATCAGCTGTTAGCGCTGCGTAACACCACGGTGCTGCCCCAGAGGCCTGGCTTCCCCAGCAAGGTGAGGAGGAGAAGGAGACGGGGCAGCTGTGCTGGAGCAGAGTGCTGTGCCAGGAGGAGACGACATAGACCCGCCCTCCCGTCCATCGTTATGGGAAGAACGCTCCCAAATAAGATGGATGAGTTAGTGGCGCTGACCCGGCACCAGCATGAATACTGGGAGAGCAGCATCATGGTGTTTACAGAGACATGGCTGACCATGCTGACCCTGGACACGAGCGCTGATCTGGACAGCTTCCAGCTGATACGGGCGGATAGGACGATGGAGAGCGGTAAGAGGAAAGGAGGAGGGCTGGCAGTGTTTATGAAAGATGGTTTAACTCTGGGCACCTCACCATTAAAGAGCAGCACTGTTATAAGGACATTGAACTGTTAGCAGTTAGCATGAGGCCCTACTATCTGCCAAGGGAATTCACACATGCCATCATCATAGCTGTGTACATTTCCCCCTCTGCTAACGCTGATGTAGCCTGTGATGTGCTCCACTCAGTGACCAGCAGGCTGCAGACACAGCATCCACAGGCCCTACTCCATATCTCTGGGGACTTTAATCATGCCTCTCCGTTCTCCACACTGCCCAAATTCACCCAGTATATAACATGCCACACCAGAGACAATAAAAAACTGGACTTGTTTTATGCCAACACCAAGGAGGCATACAGCTCATCACCCCTCCCTCCCCTGGGGAGATCAGACCACAACCTGGTTCACCTCCTGCCTGTGTACAAACCTCTAGTACACAGGCAACCAGCCACCACCTGCACTGTTAGAAGATGGAGTGAAGTGGATGAGGCTCTAATGGACTATTTTGAAACAACAGTGTGGGATGAATTCTGTGATCCTCATGGGGAGGACATTGACAGCCTCACAAGCTGTATTACAGACTACATCAACTTTTATGTGGAGAAGACTGTACCCACCAGGACTGTACGGTGTTTCTTGAACAATAAACCCTGGATTAACCCTGACATAAAGGCCCTACTTAAGGAGAAGAAGAGAGCCTTTAGGTCAGGAAACAAGGAGGAGCTGAAGGCTGTGCAGAGGCAGATGAGGACTAAGATCAGAGAGGGGAAACGCTGCTACAGGAAGAAGATGGAGGATCAGCTGCCACAGAGTAACATCAGTGGAGTTTGGAGAGGCCTAGAAACCATGTCTGGCCATGGGGAACCCAACTCCCAGACAGGGGGGGACCAACAATGGGTGAATGACCTGAACTCATTCTTCAACAGGTTTGAGCAGTCATCTGCCCCTCCCCCTGCCCAGTCATCACTGCTGCAAGCCCCTTCGTTGGCATCTCCAGCATGCTGCCTCATCCTCCCACTCATCTATACTCCTCTGACTACAACACCCAGCTCACAGCCACCCCCCACTGCTCTTCATGCCTACACAACACCCCCACCCCCCACCACAGAGCCACCCAGCCCCAACCTGTCCCTCACATCACTCCAGGTGAGGAACCAGCTCCGAGGGATAAAGGCAAGGAAAGCGGCAGGCCCTGATGGCATCAGCTTCAGACTCCTGAAATCCTGTACAGATCAGCTGTGCGGGATAGTTGGAAACATCTTCAACCTGAGCCTGAAACTGGGGAGAGTGCCATGGCTGTGGAAAACATCCTGCGTGGTTCCAGTACCCAAGAATCCACATCCCAAGGACCTCAGCAGCTACAGGCCGGTGGCACTAACATCTCACCTCATGAAGACCCTGTAAAGGCTGGTCCTTGCCCATCTCCACCCCTGGTGGGCCCATCAATGGATCCACTACAGTTTGCCTACCAGTGTGGCATCGGGGTGGATAATGCCGTCATCTTCCTTCTGCATAGAGCACTTTCCCACCTGGAGAAGCCTGGGAGCACTGTGAGGATCATGTTTTTTGATTTCTCCAGTGCTTTCAACACAATACA
>JAQMCX010000555.1:0-10855 GCA_029814765.1 Acanthurus leucopareius | reverse complement strand
ACTTACAATGTACTCACACACACACTGACTATTGGCACATATGCACCGAAACAGGGCAAAACACATCAAAAATCTGTGCACACACATACACTGAGTATTCACACGGACCACCTTTCACACGTGGGTAGTAGTTTTCTTGTCTGTGTGTAAACTTATATTATTCATCCTGAATGTGTGTGTGTGTGTGTGTGTGTGTGTGTGTGTGTAAAATAAATTCAGTGCGCCCGGAAGCTCAGGTCAGTATAACCGGAAGGCACCTGAAACTGCTTGTTTACAGGAAGCCCACCAATGGTTCAGCTACTTCCGATTTCGCCGCTTCAAAATATTTTTCTCTATATTATAAATTTTTATAGGCTATGCTATAAAAACTTTATACTTGAGAGACAAGGACTCATTGTTCATTATTTTGTGTAAATTTACAATCTCTAAAAACAAACCACCTCACTTGCTTGGTAAATTAGAGTTTTAGCATGTTTGAGTGTATTTTATTCTGAAACTTAAGACAGGAAGTCATAGTATCTGCAGCGTTGGATGCACACTCCTGATTTCGATCATGACAGAGCGGGAAACTGACCTGAGCTTTCGGGCGCACTGAATTTATTTTACACACACACACACACACATTCACGATGAATAATGTAAGTTTACACACAGACAAGAAAACTACTACCCCCGTGTGAAAGGTGGTCCGTGTGAATACTCAATGTGTGTGTGTGTGTGCGTGTGCATTTGTGTGTATGTGCCTGTTGTCGGTGTGTGTACGCAGCTTTTTAACGTGCTTAGCCTTTGTTCACAGTGCGTGTGTACCCATTATCAGTTTGTGTGTGTGTGTGTGTACAGATTTTTGATGTGTTTTGCCCTGTTTAGGTGCATATGTGCCAATAGTCAGTGTGTGTGTGAGTACATTGTGAGTGTGTGTGCAGATTTTTGATGTGTAATGCCCTAAACGGCCTCCCATAAACATGCTAATGCTAACGCTAACAACAAACAGGCAGACTCACCGATTCTTGAATATATCCGGCACACCATGCGACCAATTCATCCCTCCCCGGCGCTGGTTGATGTCTAAAGGGTTGAATGATGTAATGGAGGCATTTAGAATGATATAACCAAGACTTTACGAGTGAAAATAACATTTGTTTGTAGCGACCGGCCTGTAACAGCTGCTCCGCGTGCCTCCCCTCACCTTCTGAATGAGAGACAGAGCGGACAACTTCTAACAGGCGCTACAAGCAGGGAACTGTGTCCCCTGCTCTGTAGGCCTGCTAAGAAAAGAGAGAAATGTAGGGGCAGAGATGGGTTTTATTGACTGAGTACACACCTCAGTGTGAAACCTGGGGGACTCTGGGAAGTTAGAATTCATCTTTTTCATCTAAGTTCCTGAGGGTCTCATCTAGGACTCAGATTTATACCAAATCACACTGAAGTGTGATTTGCAAGGCCTTTCTTTGTTTTACTCACATGGTGAGATCCCAACATTACTCCTTTGGTCTCAGGATTACACTTGATGTGTGATCCAGAGGGCACAAAGGTCCATGTGTAGACCGTAAAGAAAAAGTCTATTTGTCAGTTCATTCACATTTGTAACATCTGGGCAGTTCATTTATCAACTGGGCATCGGTCAAACCTACCTATCTTGACTAAGCAAGAACCATCATGTTACAAAAAGAAATTTAGAGAAATAGCCTGTGATTCCCAGTTTTTGTTACTGAGAGAAGGAGAGGGGGTAAAGTCAATTAGTTTTGGTGAACTGCAAAGTATTGCACCAAGAATGACAAACAATTTTCCTAGAATGACAAAAAATTGCTAGAGTGTCAAATATTGTGCATCACAACAGAGATCTTATACATAGAGTACCACCAAGGAGTTGGTTTGGGCGTACTTGCCAAGTAAGAAAGCAGTGACAAGTCCAATCAGAATTAAGGCTTGTCTTAGTAGTGAGAAGGCCCATTCAAGGCGTCCAGTGCATTAAGATGTAGACAAAAATCCATTTTGAATATTTTTTTTTTTATAAATCTGCATTTGTACTCATAGTTTGAGACCACATTGAGTATAAACTTTTTATGAGATTGATGCACTTTTGGTCTTGCAGCCAAAATTTTTATTCTTTTAGTGCGTGTTCGTGACCGTCATCCACACTCTTTGGATACTGGTCAATCAGACTTTATTACATGGAGTTTCCTGTTGTCAGCCAGAGAGCGCAGTGCTACACCACAGTTAATTGGGGGGATACTAGAGAGAGATAGGTCATAGCTGATGGAGGAGAAAGGAGAAGAAGAAAAAATAAACAAATTAATTAATAGATAAATGAATGACGAATAGAAAAAAAGAAAAAAAGGAAAGAAAAGAAAAGAAGACTGAAAGTAACAGGGAGGAGGAAGACAGGCAGTGCTGCGAGTATGAGGTGGAGTGGGAATAGCTGTGTTGTTCTCAACACCCACAACAAGATAGCGACAGTATAAGAACTGTATTGGTCACCAGAAATGTGGCAGTCCTGTTTGAAAGAAATGGCCCAGTGGAGGGCATGAGTCAAAGTAAAATAAACAGTGAAAATTAGCAGAGTGTTTGGTTTAAAGACTGACTCAGCATTTTCTGGCAGGTACCATTAGTATCTTTATGATGTGTCCCAACAAGAGCTGATAGATCAAGGTCAGCATGCATGTAAGCATTCACCAAAAATGCATGGGAAACTATCACCAGTGTACAGAATTGTTGCCAAGGCTCAGTGGGGTGAGGTGGGTCAAGCCTCCACCCCAGGCCATGGGGGCAACCAAGACACCAGGAAGCCGCCGAAACCACCAGGCACACCCCAGGCCCAGGTGCCCGGAGGGGCAACAACAAGCATCACCAAATCGCAGGGGCCAGCCATCAGAGGGACGGGGCCAGCCATCAATCGAGGGGTAGTGCGGGGCAGAGGGGTGCGGAGGGTTGGGGGTGTGGGGCAGTGATGCCACCCGGCGTGCATCCCACACCCCAACACCTCAGTCTGCTCCCAAGGTGTAAATGTATGTGGTGCATTAAAATTTTGGAGGACAGGTGAGAGGCGTAAGAGGGCAGCGGGGGGGTCACAGCAGTATGCAGTGCTGCAGCTTGTCCTGCTACAAAGCCCTCTGTCAGCCCCAACCTGTCCCCAAAGTCTGAGTCAATGTAATGCATTAAAACTAGAGGCCAGGAAAGATGGAGTGGGTGGGGCAGAGGACTGTAGCGCACTACTCCACTGAAGCTGACATGCCACTGCCCTGCAGCAGCCTGGCACCGAGAGCCCTGATTGTTAAATGCCCATATGTACTTATAAGTAACTATTTACATAACAAATTGTGGTGTGTGTTAGGTGAGTACAGTGCGTTGTAAGAGGCAGGGCAAGTGTGAGTTCAGCCTGTCCATTAAGAGGAACCATGGAAGGGATGTCTGTGGAGATTCTCAGTCATCCAGGTCAGTCGCCTTGTCTTAATGACTCTTCAAGACATGGAAGGGATGTGATGTCAACAGGTCCCCAGGGCAGCAAACCCCCGGGATCCCAAAGGCGCAGGCCTACGCGGGCCCCCAAAGAAATCAAGCAGGCCCACACCAAGACCCAATCCCTCAAAGAACCCGCTGTGCAGAAGCCATGCACACTATCCCAGCAGCCGCCTCGATTCCGAGACGGGCCAGCCGCCTGCTGCACACTGCCCTCAATGGAAAAAACAAGGTGCATCATGAGACACACGAACAACAAGCCAACAGCAACACCCCAGGTCCCGATGCAGCAGGGACACAGAACACACACCCAGTAACACCACCGCAAGTGGTACTCAACCCCAGCCAACCATATGATCTGCAGAATTCCATGAGTTCTCAGTTATTGGAAGTATTGTTGATTTTGACCAGTTGACAGAATAATCAGAGTAAAGAGAAAGTATTTATTAGGTTAACTACATCCTGTAGTGACGTTTTGGGTTCTTGTAGATAAAGTAAAATATCATGTGCGTATAAATTAACTTTATGTTCTGAGATCGGGGAGCAGATACCTATGATGTTGGTGTTCTGACAAACTGCTGTTGCTAGGGCTTGATGAATATTGCAAACAGTAAGGGTGAGAGTGGGCATCCTTGTCTGGTTCCCCTTTGTAGAGTGAAAGTTTGAGAAGTGAACCCATTAGTGGTGACTGTGTCCTTGGGTGAATTATATAGGGCTGCTATCCATTGGATAAATGACTCTCCAAAGCCAAATTTGTGGAGGACGGCAAAGAGGAAGGACCAGTTCACTTTGTCAAAAGCTTTTTCTGCATCCAGTGACAAAACAATTGCTTTTGAGTTGTGGCACTGCAACATGCTGATCAGATTTAGAAGCCTTCTGACATTGTTATAAGATTGCCAACCTTTAATGAATCCTGTTTGGTCTCCGTGAATTATTGATGGATAATTGAGTCCAACCTAGATGCAAGTGCTTTTGAGATGACTTTTAAGTTGGTATTAATTTGTGACAGGGGGCGGTAGCTGGAGGAAAGTGTGGGATCTTTGTCTGATTTTAATAATAATTTGATTGCTGCTCTATTCATGTGCGTTCTTATAAAACCTTTATTTTTAATTTCTGTTACAGTCCTGAGGAAGAGGGGTGCCAACATTGACCAGAAATTTTTTATAAATTCAGTGGGGAAGCCATCTGGACCAGGGGCCTTACCCAGAGGCATACTGTCTAAGACACTTTGTAATTCATTAATGGTTAGCAGAGTGTCTAAGAGGATTTTGTGTTGTAAATTGAGGCAGGTTGAGGTTGTTAAGGAAAGCCTGAATATCTTCTGGGATTGGGTTGTCTGCTGCGAAATATAGTTTTGGTAATATGTATAGAAGATATGATTAATTTCCTGTAGTGATTGTGTGTATTTGCGGGATGGATCCTGAATTGTTGTTATGAGGGATTTTTCCTTATTGCGTTGAAGCTGATTAGCAAGAAATTTGCCTGATTTGTTATTGTGTTCAAAATTGTTATATCTCAGTTGTTGTAAGAAAAACTCTGTTTTCTTTGATAGGATATTGTCTAGTTGTAGTTTTGCATTTTGTGGTTGAGTCCACAAGTGGTCGCTTGGATTTTCTGCATATTCCTCTGTTAGTTGTTTGATTTTTTTCCTCGATGTCTTTTTCAGCCTGTTGTTCCTGTTTTTTTCTTATAGGAGGAGTAGATATAATTTTGCCTCTGATTACAGCCTTTCCAGTTTCCCAAAGTAAAGATGGAGATAAGTTTGGAGTGTCATTTATTTCTAAAAAGTTTCCCCACTCCCTCCTTACTGTTTTGTCAAATTCTGGATCTTTTAAGTAAAGATGTATAGATGTATAAATAAATATGTCCCATACAACCAACAGCTTCTGTGATAAAGTCTAAGAAGTCTAGCTAAGCTAGCAGCTAACGCTGCTAAAAAACAACCAGCGCGTCCTAAACATCAAACATGGGCCCAAAGGCGGCACCATCGGCGGAAGAGGTCGATGACATTAAAAAGGCACTCGATTTCCTCAGTGAAGAAGTCTCTGCTGTCAGGCTGCAGCAGAAAGGCATCCTTAAGCTGGTCGAGGAGGTTAAAGCTCTCCGCATTCAGAACGAGGAGAAGGAACTCACCTTCCTGGAAAACAGGATTGCTGATCTGGAGCAGCACACCAGAATCAACGATGTTATTATCTCTGGACTCAACATCAAAGCCTGGTCATATGCCCGGGCGTTGACCGCTGGTGAGGGAGGGGAGCCCGATGAGCTGGATGTTAGCTCCACGGAGCAACAGGTAGCTACTTTCCTGCAGTCCAAGGGGGTACAGCTGGACTGCGACAACATCGAGGCCTGTCACCCTCTGCCCAAGAGAAACGCCGGGGACAAATCAGCCGTCATCATGCGGTTTGTCAACCGAAAACACAAGATCGCACTGCTAAAGCAAGGGAGGAAACTGAAAGGATCCGATGTCTACATCAATGAGCACCTGACCAAGCGCAACGCAGAAATCGCCAAAAAAGCACGCTACCTGAAGAAGCAGAAAAAAATTACTACAAACTGTAAAATATTCATCAAACTCAATGGGACACCAGAGGAAGCAAAAGTGCTGATGGTAAGAAGTATCGAGGAACTGGACAGATACCAGTGATCAACATGCTGGACTGTAAGGTAAACTCTACTCACAATCATGACATACACCGAAAGAAGTCACCCATCTACATCTGGACACGATAGCAACATAACTCAGTGGATTAGTGAACATGAAAATCTGGAGCTACAATCATTTCAATATACTGACCACAATTCACAGGATATGGAACATGATATAGACCCGGATAACAACTTCTTCAACTCAATCAACAATAATTGCTGCTATTATACTGATGAACAGTTTAACCGAATCAACAAGGATGGTAAACTATCAATTCTACATATTAACAGTAGGAGTCTGTATGCCAATTTTACAAGCATCAAGAATTATTTGCGTCGGTTCACGCACTCATTCAACATTATTGCAATAACTGAAACATGGATCAACGCAGTAAAAGGGGCGGACTTTGAGCTGGAGGGATATGACTTTACACACATAGATCGACAAAACAAAGGTGGAGGAGGAGTTGCAATTTTCGTGGACAAAAAATTTAACTTCAGGGTGATAGAGGATATGTCAGCGGTGGTTAACAATATACTGGAATGTATAACAATGGAAATATACAAAGAAAAAATGGAAAATGTAATCATTAGCTGCATATATCGGACACCAGGTTCTAGTATTGAACTGTTCACAGAATGGATGGTGGAAGTGTTTTCAAAAATTATTCACAAGACAATTTTCATCTGTGGAGACTTCAATATAGATCTGCTTAATCCAAACAAACACAAAGTGACTGACGACTTTGTTAATACAATATATAGTATGAGCTTGTATCCAAAAATCACCAGACCCACCAGAATAACTTCTCACAGCGCCACTCTGATTGATAATATATTCACAAATGACATTATAAATAGCACAATAAGTGGGTTATTAGTCAATGACATCAGTGACCATTTGCCGGTTTTTATGGTTTATGACAGTAACTATAAATGTACTCAACCTGCCAAAAAAGCGGGATACAGAAGAGTGAGAACAGAAGAATCAATAAATGCATTTAAAAATGGTTTAATGTCACAAAACTGGGATATTCTATACAATGAAAATAACATTAATTGTGCATATGAGGAATTCTTTCAAATATTCAAAAGACTATACGATAAACACTGTCCTGTAAAAACAAGTAATAGGAAACTAAAATATATAAATCATCCCTGGATCACAAAGTGTTTACAAAATGCCTGTAAAAAGAAAAATACACTCTACAAAGAATTTATAAGATGCAGAACTAAAGAGTCAGAAGATAAATATAAAATATATAAGAACAAATTGACTAATATTATAATATCCGCCAGGAAAGAACACTACAATAAAATATTAGATGATAATAAAAATAATACTAGAAAAATATGGAATATGATGAACACTGTAATAAAAAACGGCTCTAAACAATTAAATTACCCTAAGTATTTTATTATCAATAACACTGAGAAGCATGATATGAATGAAGTGGTTAACAACTTTAATCAATTCTTTGTAAGTGTTGGACCTGATCTGGCAGAACAAATCCCAGATCCAGTAACATCCGAGGAGCAGTGGGACAGTTTAATAGACCGAAATCTGAGTTCAGTGTTCCTTACAGCAGTGGATGAGAAAGAAATAATAAATATTGTTTCCAAATGTACAAATAAGACATCTAAAGATTGTGATGACATTGATATGACTGTGGTGAAGAGAGTGATTGAGGGGATTTCAAAACCATTAACGTACATCTGTAACCTATCATTTCAAACCGGTACATTTCCAGACAAAATGAAAATAGCAAAAGTCATACCTCTGTATAAAACTGGGAACAAGCACCAAGTCACAAACTACAGACCTGTATCATTACTATCTCAATTCTCTAAAATCCTAGAAAAACCTTTCAATATCCGACTGGATAAATTCATAGATAAACACAAATTACTCACTGAAAGTCAATATGGATTTAGATCCAACAGAGCAACATCACTGTTACTAATTGATTCAGTTGAGGAAATTACTAATTCTATAGACTTAAAGCAGTATACAGTCGGGATATTCATAGACCTAAAAAAGGCATTTGACACAATAAATCATGATAGATTATTCAAGAAACGAGATCGGTATGGCATCAGGGGGAAAGCATTGGAGTGGCTCAAGAGCTACTTCACAAATCGGAAGCAGTTTGTGAAATTGGGTGATGTTTGTTCAGCATGTTTGGACATTACCTGTGGCGTCCCTCAGGGGTCAGTGTTGGGCCCTAAACTTTTTACACTCTATATCAATGATATATGCAAGGTATCTAAAGCTCTGAAGATGGTTTTGTTTGCGGATGACACCAATATTTTTTGTTCTGGCAGTGATTTACACAATTTAACAACAGTAATTAACATTGAATTGAATAAACTAAAAGCATGGTTGGACAGAAATAAACTGTCATTAAACTTGAGCAAAACAAGAATAATACTTTTTTGCAATCACAGAACTAATATGAAATTAGAGATACAGTTGGATGGGGTTAATATTGAAAGAGTTGGTGCTTATATAGGCCTCACTAATAACACACAGAGATATGCATCGGTGATAGACACATCATTGAAAGCAGTAAAAAAAAGCTCAATAATACATTTGATAGATTATATGCAAATAACTGTGATAGCACGATTACACTCCGGCTTATAAACAGCCTGTCTAATCCCTTGAATGTGGAGCGTGTGACACACAATCAGCCAATCATTTGACAGACAAAACCCATGCTTGCTCCCTCCCTGGCTCAGTCAGAGGAAAGTGCACTTTTTTGGTAAGTCAGCCTAATCATTCAGAATCCTGTGTAAGACAAGATTCCTATCCCTTCTCTGCACCTTCAGAAAGTTGCTAAATAGTCGCCCCACGCTAGCAGCTTTGCATGTTGACTGGAAGTAATAAGGGGAGCACCTTTACTGCCATCTAAAGCTCTTAAAACACATCCAAAAATCTCTAACATGCTACATCTACATGCCGTGACAATGTGGTGACTGGCACATTCACAACACTACAAAATAATGTTATTATGGTTGATAGCTGTGGAAAAAGAGTGGTTTGTTAAGTTTGGTTCGGACAGTGTAGAAAATTAAAATGAGTATTTTTGGGGCAACTTTTGCCTCCACTATCTAAAAGGTGGGGGCACTTTCAAAATTTTGGGAGCAATTTTATAAGGATAAATATTTTGCTCTTGTCAATATGAAATGAGGGGTTGCGGAAAATGGTGTTTGTTTTTGATCATTAAGTAAATAATATTAAGGAAAATAAGACTTGTGTTCATGTTAGCGCTCACATAGTTCAAAAGCTCTTGCAAGACACAGGACACACAGCTGCAGCAGAGTTGCGCTCTCGCTGATCTTGTGTCTCATGAGTTTTTTAACTACATGCACGCTAACATGTACACATCTCCTAAGAGGCTACACTTAATATTTTGTCTAAAAACATAATGTTAACGTCACCATTTTAAATCAAATTGGACAGTCAATTCTTTAGGACACTTGGATGACACCACAAGAGCAGTACGGAGGCATGCTATGTTTTTCTTCAGTTGATATTTTCCCTTTAAGTCCGTGGCTACCATTGACTTCCATGGTATTGGCATGGCATGGAAGTCCTTGGTGAAATTCCAGAAGGGCTGTGTGGATTAGAAAATGTCACCAGAGCCTCCATCACTATAAGTGGTGAGGGGAAATTGTGTGAGATTTCAATTTTGTATGAGATTCCATTCCTTTAATTAGCACTGGATTGCATTTATGGTGCATGCACAGATGTGCCTGCTCAGTTAACACCTAGCACAGGTTGTGTAGTTACACAAGTTTAATAAAACTATTAACACTGTGAAAGGCTGACCTCTTTTAACAGAGTTTAATATCATTGCTGCTAATCAGGTCATAAAACTCATTTAACAAATGAAATTGTTATCGTTCTTTATGCTAGTTAGCTAGCTTGCATTAGTAGAACCACATCTATGAATTCTGCCAAAATCCTAACCAAATTCTAACCCGAAATGTGTGTGTGTACCTTGAGCCACTAAGTAAATTTGGCACATCATTATTAACTTATATCTTGACAGCTGTTCTAAAAAACAGAAAAGTTGCTTTACTGCCTTTTCAACTTTATTACAGTAGTAAAATAGACTGGAGAAAATTCACTGAGCCACTGTGCTATCATACAGGCTCGGTCTTCTTTATGTTACTCAGTGTGGGAGTTTATGTCATCAATCAATCGGGCCACCTTAAAATGTCAAAATGATAACTGATCATGATGGTTTTATCACCTCTCTTGCATGAAATACACTTTAGTGATAAATTAGATCTTGAAGCGCTCAAAAAAAATGTGTGAATTTCAAAAGCAATATGCAAACTGCAAATATTCTATTTCCCAACTTAGAGAAAAAAGACCTAAAGCGTTGTCTTGCTCTGGCAGTGCTTCACCTCTGCTGTCAATTAAACTTCTCTTCTCTTCTCTTCTCTTCTCTTCTCTTCTCTTCTCAGCTGCATGTATACATATATAAAAAAAAGACTCTCTCTCAGTAGGGAAACAAGAAAACAGCAGTCATGGCTCAGGAAAGTAAAACACATGTAAAATCTTTGTGCCTTTCTTTTTGGAGGGTGGTGCTTTTGTTTGTTTGTTTGTTTGTTTGTTTGTTTGTTTGTTTGTTGTTGTTTTTTTTGGGGGGGGGGGGGGGGGCAAGAGGAGGAGGGGAAAGAGAAATATAAAAAGGGGCTTATTAACAAAGCCAAAAACACAAAGGAAAAGCACACC
>JAQMCX010000554.1:0-10863 GCA_029814765.1 Acanthurus leucopareius | reverse complement strand
ACATCAAACCCAAACACAGAGATACACAAATATATATATATACACATATACACACACACACACACACACACACACACACACACACACACACACACACACACATGCGCACACTTGAGCTCATGTCACCAAACTCATCGCTAATTAGGTTTTGTTATCTGAAGATCCTCTCTGTGATGACATGTTAACCTTATTAAATGTGACATGCTGTCACTTAACAGATGCACGCATTTATTGAGCACCATCACCACATTGCCTGGACTTAAGACTGTGTTTCCCATGAAAAACCCTCGACTTCCTGTGACCAATCAACCTTCCCACCCCCTCAGTGTTCTTTCATGGTGCCTCTCTCAAATTAAAGAGAAAAGACATGGGCTTTTAAAAATAGCATACAAGCTGAAACTGGACATGTCATAAAGAAGCCTGCTTGTTGTGTTGATGAGCAGTAGAGAATGGAATAGTATTAGCATTAACTGCTATATATTAATTGTACTGTAAGAGTTTAGCAACATCTGCTGCACCTTCCTTTTTAAAGCAAGGCAGCAGAACAACAACACTGACGTAACATCACTTCATAAAGTGGTTGCAGTCAGTGTGCTAGCAAATAGTTCACTATCCCTCCAGACTCAGTGAAACTGGCACTAATTTAGACTAATGAATTGAAATCCAGTTTACACACACAACCCCTGCACTTCTGCTCTGCCCCCTCTCAGCAGAACAACACGTGGACATGTGGTTCATACTGAAGTCTCACAGAGAGGAGGAGTGGATTTGAACCCTGGCTTTCCCAGGTTTCCTGGCCGTCACGGGCTCTTCCACATGATGTTCCCACGTCCTCCCAGCGCTCGTGTGAGTCCAGCTGGGCACACTTGGTTTCCTCCCACCATCAAAGACGTGTGTTCAACGGTTAATACGTCACATAAGTAAACTTTATCTTCTTCTTTAATTGTAAGAACAACAGAGGGATTAAAAAGCTCAACGCTCATCAAAAAGTGTCCCCACCCTGGGTTTCTACCCTGTCTCTAGACACTGCAGCCATAACATTATATTGTTTGGCTCGTGTTCATCCCCATGCAATCGACCTCCCGTCTTTTTCATTTCTCCCTCCGAACCCTCTATCAAATTATCCCCAAATCCTTCAACCATTCTTAATAAAACTTTTCATATGCTTTTCTAATGGCACGGTCTTTGTTTGCAAAATTCACAATAATGAACCTTTGTATCAGGTATATTGGAATCAGGTGATAATTCTCCCTAATTTTGTCACAGCATTGACCCATTTCATATTCACACACTTAAATCCACTGCCAATGTAAAAAAAAATAATAATAATAAGTGGAACTTTAAAATATTTTGATAACAACAGTTGTGCATACACAACAGATAAGTCAGTGTGTAAAAGCTGAAAATGCAGTTTTGATAGTAAAATAGAAATAAATGTCTGTACCTCTCCAGTATGAGTGAGTCAATTCAAGTCAAATAAGGGTTCTTGTTTTGTATTTTAGTAGCACAATGGTTGCAAACTCACACATGGTATGAAACACAAGATGGAATGTAGGAGCAGACAACTTTTCAACTTTTATTTATGATCTTTTTTGGTGACCTTTAAACTTATGTCACAAATTTGCTCTAATATGATGATTTCTTAACATTAAATCAGCCATCATGGTGATTCATGTCTCCTCTTGTTGTTTGAACCACTCTGAGATCCTTAAATGGAAACCAAGGTTCTTTTCTGTGTACGTCTGCTATAAATATTTCACCTTCCTGGATATATGACTTGCTTATTGAGCTGCTGAGTTATGGTAAATTGCGTGTTGTTTGATTCAGCAGTTGCTGTGAATTTTTTATATCAGTGATTCTAGTGTTTTCCATCATGTAGTCATTTTCCAGGAGCAAGCTTCAAAGGAGTGAAGTTTTCCATTAAGCCGCAGAAGATAAATAATTCAGAGACTTCGGAGGCAAAAGGAGACTCAGGCTGTATAAGCGCAGGAGTCGTAGAAATAGAGGATGACGCAAACGACACAATGCGTGTTTGTATGTTTGAGTGTACATGCGCGTGGCCTGAAAGGAGAAAGGATGAAGAAACAAGGCTTTATGCCAGTACTGTAAACTGCTCAGATTGACTCACATAGTCCCTCTCTAGCGTGTGGGGAGTGTACAGTTTGTGTGTGTGTGTGTGTGTGTGTGTGTGTGTGTGTGTGCGCGTGTGTGTGGGTGTGTGTTTTTATGTGTGTAAATCAAAGTGAGGGAGGGATAGCTATTACCACAAATCTTGAATCATCCACCTCTGAAGTGAGAAAAAAGTGCTAAAATTAGATGAAAAACGCAAAATATATCTAAATAATTTTTCCTTTCAAGGAGGATGAATCATTAGTAAACTGCTCATGGTTCCTACGGCTAATCATTAGGAAGTCCCAATAAGTCGAAAAAGTGTCCCATTGAAGTGCAAACTCATTTGTCAGACAGCCCATTAATCTGAAATGGAATGCCCGCTGCTTAAAGGCCTAAATATACTCTTCCTGTAGTTTTTTGCCCCGGATATTTTAGTGTATTTATTCATGATGGAGAGGACAAGGTCAGATGACCTCCTGGGTGACCTTTCTTATCGTGGTAACAATGACAAAGGGATAAAAGTAAAGCCATCACAGTTTTTTGGTTCAAGCATACATGGCTGCTTAGGCAGGTTTAGGAAAACATCGTGTTTACATCAGTTGAGAGATAATAGCAGAAATGTATTTTTGGACCAACGACAGATTGTTTATGGAATATCAGGCCCAATGGGCTTTTGTTCAAGGGGGATGTTTTTCAGGCTGTTGGGATTTTGGAATAAAGTGCAGTTGGAACACTGTTATGGCACCCAATCATTTTGGATGTGGGCATCTCCATTGAGCTGGTTCTAAAGAGGCAGATTTCCAGGGATGTCCTGTGGATTTTAACATCTAGAGGTCTGATGAGAGACCAAAATAACAGCTTGTTCTCGTCACTGGCTGTGAAGTTTTGTGTTATTTCAGTCTGAAAGTTGTGTCTCATTTTTTGTCTGTCGCTAGAGTGGGTCCAGTATCCTCTGTGGAGCCATTAAAAGTGTTGAATATTGTGCTGTTTATTTTAGATTTCACCACCTTGGGAGCTTCAGTGCGAGGCGACCCTTCTCGCTTAAATAGCTTTTACTTTTGGCCCACTCACTTAGGTATCTGTTGGTGAAAAAATACAGACATTAAACACAGTCAGTGTTTGTGTGTGTCAGGGGGAGAGAGTGTGATTAGCATCCTTGATTTTTACTGCATATTCTGTGCCAGGAAACTTCACACATTGACGTCTTTCCTTAACAGATTGAGGCTGCTACACAGAGGAAGGCTCACAGTGTGATGCTTGGCATTGATGCCAACTTGTCACTCACAAATGTGTGTGCAGGCGTGTGCATGTGTGTGTGTGTGTGTGTGTGTGTGTGTGTGAGTGTGTGTTTGTGTGTGAGCCATTCCTCAGAGTCTGTATAATAGTCCTTACGTGGCATTCCCTTCATTCCCTGGTGTTTTTGTCATTTTTAGATGCACATTGACGCTGTGTGTCGTCATCAGACAGTAGGAAACTTGGTTCATCCTCAAGCTACAACACACCCCATGTATATTTTCATATGACTTGTGCTATACTAATTTGATGTACAAATTCTTGTTTCAGTGCTAGAACCCTGTTACAGCCAGTTACTCCACTGTCAAATCATTTTCCGTGAGGTGTTGACAGTTCATTGATTTTATTTATTCATGCATTTGTCTGGTTGTGGGAAACCTCATTTGTGACTCAATCATTCAGTGCAAGTCGTCTAAAAAAACATAGTGTGAAATACGTCATGTGTGATGCATAACCTAAAAATAACATTACCACATTAAATCTTCATAGAAAATGTCTAGCCTGCTAATTTAAATGTTTGGAATATCAACCAACAAGTGGTTTTGTAATTTTGGTACAAGGGTGTGTTTGAAGTAAAAAAGGTTGTCTGAAAACACAGATGAGGCTGTGAATTGATTCAGAAGGCTTGTGGGCTAAAACTAAGCACACACTCTCCACCTAATGACTTTTGAGGTATATGCACATATGCATGCACAAATGTTCATGATTAAAGTTTGAGTTGATTCATTCCTATTATGCTAATGTAGTTTCGTATATATTTGCGGAACTGAGTGGACAATATTCCAAGAAATACTGCCTCAGCTCGGCACTGCGCTCTTGACTTATAAATTACCCATTACGCAGTGAAATTGCAGAAAAAAAGAAGTTATTATCCAACACTGCCTCATTTTCTTCTAGTGTTACAGCAGTTGTTGAAAGATTTATTCAAATTCCGAAGGTACTTCATTTTCACTTACCACAAGTTGTGTATACCCTTTTAGTGAGCGTCAGGTCCATTTGCTCTGGTTTTGATATATCTCTGAGATTTGTACCACTTCAGTTTTGTTTGTGTAAGCTTCAACGTTTAAAAAATACCTGATGTGAAAAACCTAGAAGTACCAATCCCCCTGAATTCTTGAAAAAATTCTCTCATTTAAATTTTTTTTGCATATATTTTTTATTTAATCCACATGTGTACTGTTTGTCATTTACCTTATTTGGCACCTGTTTTGTTACAAAAGCTCAGATAAACTCCTACCAAACAACATACATTAGTCAGACAATAAGCATACTAGCTTCAGCGGCTAATGTTTTGCTCAGGAATCAATTAAGACCAAAACAAGGCTAAATAGAGAGAAAGTATTGGATTTACATTGATAAGGTGACCAGGAAACCAAATCCTGACAAAGGCCTCTTTTGTTCCCTACATTCTTAATGTGTAAATTTGCAACTGTTTAACCCCTTTGCAATAAAAAATATATAAAGTGATTTGGCATAATATCTTAATATTCTGTTTACAGGTGATTGCATTCAAACCAAGTAGCCAAAAATCAATTGCTGCTGCTTTAATCTGGTAAGATCTGGTAAGACACACTAGACTGAGGAAGAAACAGTAAGACATAATAAAAAATCAAGTATTTAAAAAAAAAGGTTATATAATAACATCACCAACTTCAACAAGGATTTTTTTTTACAAAAAGATGGTTATTTGTTCCTCCCACAATCCAAAGAAATGCAGATTATGGTACCTGAAAGTGTGAATGTGAGTGTGAAAGGTTGTTTGTTTTAATATGTCAGCCCTGTCATAACAGACCGGTAACCTGTCCATGGTGTACCATGCCACTCGCCCACTGTGTTTGCACAAAAGACAGATGTTTTCTTAGGGTCAGAGTTTTCAGAAGGCAAGCAGACAAAAATCAAACACTATGATTTATGTGTCTTATAAACTATAAGAAATTATCGTATAACCAGTAGATAAAATCAGAATTATTTGACTAAGATTTGATTTAGTCAAAGTGCAGAAAACAAGATACATGTGTTTTTCCATTTCACTTAATCACTGTGGCCACTAAACAATAGCCCCGCAGCCTCGTGAACAGGTCCTTTATTGTCTGGTTCTTGACCAGTGGACACATTAGAAAACCAATGTTTGTCTCTCCAGCTAGTGAATGAATTTATGAGGATCATTATGATGTCAGTGCCATGTGCAATTGTGTTGTCTCATGTTTCAGCGTGTGCTGACGCAAAGTCTCTCCACACAAACAAAACAAAGTCCACAGGAGCTCCAGTCAAGTGGATGGCTGGGTTAAGAAAGCTGAAGTGTTGTTCAGTCTGACATCTCAATCACTCACCTCACCATGCTGCAAACAGCATTTTTCTCAAGTGTAGAGAATTTAAGTTGCATAACTGTCTCTTCTTCCCATCTCTACTGGGGGATAGATAATTTCACACAATTTGAAAAGTGCTCTAACTGTTTTCTGTGTGAAAAGTGAATCCATTTAGGAGATGTGGTCACCAACACTTTATATAAAATACATATCTCTCCTTCTGCAAAGCTATAATGTGCATACTACATTTGTTGAGTATAAGTGTTTAGATCAGCTTCCTGGCAAACAAAGCCAGGTCTGGACTAAATACAGCTGAAGCCAGGGATTACTGTACTTAAGTGTTTACAGTGACTTCGAGCAGGACTCTGACTCAGGTTACTGGGAAGACATGACAAACAGGGACAGGAAGAGAGGAATAAATGAGTTAATAAGTTATGGTCTTAGCAGCTATTCTCACATCTAATTAAGTGATCAAGGGTTTACTTTGACAAAAGCAACGTTTGTATGAACAATACATAGATAAATCTTGATGGTTCTTAGGAGTGTTCACTTATTTCTGTCAAGTCTGAATGAAGTGTGTTTTAAGATTAAATAACAAGAAAGACATGCTAACGTCAGTGGATTTCTCTGCAACCCAATTCACAGACGTCTTCGACAAAGTCAGAACTTATTGATATTCTGTTAATTATTTAGGTTCAATTTTTTGAACATTTTAAGTATATGCAATATATAAAGTATGAAAATGAATTGTGACAATTTTTTATATTAACTCCCGCCCCCGCCCTTAACCCAAATTTGTGCACAAACACAGAGTCCCTCGAGGCATCAGAACTCCAAAGAAATTTCTCTTTAACCCTCTGACTTTCTGGCTAACAGCAGACCCCTAGGGATGATACCACTGAACCATCAGTCAATCTGGTGATCTCTTCCAGTCTAAAATTTCTCAGCAGCTGTTGGATGGATTGCTTTATTTGGTACAGACATCCATGGTGCTCATGGGATGAAACTGAAAGATTTTGGCAAGTTTTAGTCAAGCATTTAAAACAGTGAGATACTGTATCTCAACATTATCATACATGTCGCAAGATATGAAGGGTTACTGGTATAACTTTTTAACATATTTGGTTTGAATGATGTTGGAAGAAAACAAATATTTCAAGAAATACAAAGTTGAATATGCAATTTTTATTTGTTGCACTGGGATCTGTGCAGCTTGGCTCATGAGATGTAGACTGTGGGTCTGAACTTGCCATTTGGTGACTATTTCAGTTGGCATTCTCATCTCCTTCTGCATTTTATAGTTTTAGATTAATCACAAGACTAAGCTCAACCCAAGAACCGTAATTGGTTTAAGGAAATACAAACAAGCAATAGAATTATTTTACCCTTTAGCAGTATGACAGTGAGTGCATCTAGACCTTTCTCCAGTGCTTCACAGTGGTGTGCTGATTCAGTTTACTAAAAAAAATGAGGGCAAGTCACAGTGTCCTGATGTGTAGGACAGAGACACTAACCTAGGCTTATGTAATGAATTATCTTGGGGTTTTTGTTTGTTTTTGAATAAGATAAAGACATTTGTGGATATTAGTTATTTCTTTGAAGAGTGTTTATCAGCACATATCTAAAAACTGTGAGACTCCATGCTGGAAAACATGTCCAAGACTATGAAAACTTTCTAGACTCACTGTCGATAAATTTGATACAAAGTTTATATCTCTACTTCCATGTTCTTGTTCGACTCTGTTGCAGCCTCTTCCTGCCAAAGCACTGACATTTAAAGAAACACTCAGATGTCTCACTTGCATGCAGCCTTGAATCAGCACAGGTTGCAGTGTCAGTAATGGCTCAAATGATGGTCTGCATGAAAAAACAAATTGATTACTGTCTCTACAGATTTCAGCCATCACACTGTAACAAGCAGGGTGGCGTGCAACATTAGCTTGGTTAACATATCCTTAAAAAAAGACTAAAGCAGAGAAAAACTGGGACAGCTCTGATGATATACTGATCATATAACTATACTGAGGGATTAGCTGTAACCTTACCTGGTTAAGAAGGTATGGTGGCCGTGTTAGCAAACATGGGCTAACATTAGCCACAATAATGTTAGCAAACTACAAATCTGCTGACATTACAGGCCACTTTGCTGAATAACCCTCATGCACTAAGTGGTACTATTACAAACTGAGCGTATCAGATAAACATTTCAGTGTTTTCGTAACAAAAGTAGAACAAGTAACTAAATTTTTTTTTTGAAATTTAGGGGAAATTTGAGCTCCATTAACCTGTAATTTTTAAAAAGTGTTTTGTAGATAGTTCTTTCCGTTGGCAAACATTAGCTAATGTTAGCAAACATGACGCAATATTTGCTGAAAATTGCTACCACAATTTAAGCTAATGTAAACAGAAACAGCCACCATAACAGTAGCTGATGTTGACAAACGTTAGATACATATTTGTGAAACTGGCAATACTAAGTAAGTTTAAAAAAGTTTTGACTCTCTTCCACTTGTGCTTCTGTTACACTGCATTCCAGCAACTTTTCGACGGTTCAAAAAGAACAAAGAAAGACTTTTTTCCATTTAAAAAAGAAAAAGGAAATTCTATTGTGGTGCCCCTGGACTAATTGGGACTCATTTGAAATTGTGTGTGACAGAAGGAGAGAAAGATTGAAGAATATCAACATTCACGTACCATCATATGTTCCAGGCTAGGCTAATTTGCCACTTTGCTATGCACTCTACTCATTTCTCAGCATGTTTTCTCAGCTCCTACTTCCATTTCTTTGTTTTGTCTCTTTATTGACATTTTATCTTGCCTTTGCAGGTTTGCCCATAGATCCTGCATGCAATTTGTTTTTTAAAACACATGGCAAGTCCTTTTTTTCAATCTAATGCATCCTGAAGAGCTTCTCGGTTGCGCTTTGCCAACATTATTTTGCCAGTGACTGCTGTTCCGGTTCAACTGTTCTCTCCTTTTGATCTCACACACACAGGCCTCACATCTCTCCATTCACTGACCTTGTGGGGAGGATTGTGATCCAGCAAATTAATCCTTCCTATGCCAACCTTGCTCTCCAGGCAGTACAATAACACCTGTCATGTTTGCTTTTGTTGCCACCTCTGCACCCACTCACCCCCTGCAAACTGCACAGAGAAAACTACCAGCCATTCATGCTTCAGAATATGAAAGAACACTAAATTGCATGCAATTGCATGACTGGTTTGTTTCCTGTCAGCATCCAGATTGCCTTGTTCAATAAAACCAGAAATAAATGACACAACAGTCTATGATCATGTTTCCTTTTCATTTTCAAGTCAATTTAATGCAAACTTTTGAAATGCTGAAAAAAAGAAAATGCAAATTTGGTATGTTTTGTAACTTGTCCGGAGTGAATAAACTGGGTTTCAAACATCAGAAGTTGCATCAGAAGTTGGCAAATACATTTTGCATGGCTGTAATAAATAGAGGATGTAAATATGGCATACTGGAAACAGATGGCTGTGTATTTTTTGTTTTGTTTTTATCCTGGATGAGAAAAAAATAATTTTATCCACTCTTTGCTCCAAACATCCATGTTGCTACAACTTGACACATTTTCATGTATTAATATTCGGGGTGAGGCAAACAGCAGAAACAGCTTATTCTTCTAGTTTTGGGATGGTAATAGCTGATAAGTTGAGTAACATATTGGCTTGGTCATAATTTATTTAAAAAAATTTTTTTAACTGGTTGGAGCTTTTTAAAGATGGACCTGCAAGATTTCACATAGAGATCTCAGTAGTCCAGCTGCTTTGCAAGATTATAAAACTACCAATCTGGGTTCATACGATGGCATCATTGACCCCAGTTATGTGGTGCACACAAACATGCAAATACAGTCAATTTCCTGAACCAGCTTTGTCACCAAAAAAGAGACTCTTCACTGGCTGCACAGATCATTTGTTAGTATCTTTTACCCTTTGCATGCTCTTATATCTATGCAAACTAAATTGCCTGTAGTGCACTGCACATGCTATCACTGTAAGTCTTAAAAGAGCAATACTGTAGTCTAAGTTAGTGTATAACCATAGAGAGACAAGTAGGCTACAGACTTAAGCTTGGGAAAGTATAAGGTGTTCACAGTGATACAGATCTTTCTTTTTTCAAATGACTGGCACAATTAGGGCAACTCTTTGAGACAGTGTTAACATCTTTGCTATCAAAATGATGGAGAACCTTCAAACAAACCATTAACTGTGTTAATAAACACAGTTTTTGGTCTTGAGCATAACAATAAAACAAGGCATGATGCTTATTTTTGTCAAAGAAAGACACAATGACACCATGTTCAGGCTGATACCATGCTCATTAGTATGGTATAAGCCTAACCTCAATCCAGAAACAGTAAAATATTGTAGTGTTTTGTACCCCATACAGTATATATGTGTGTATGTGGCTGAGACCACACATATGTATGTGTACAGAATATTCATTTTTTGTAAGCCCTTTTAGTACTTAAAGCTATCTGACTGTATCAAACAGAATGATAATATGTGTTTACACAGGAGAAGTGATTGATAAGGTTGTGGACTAAGCGGGAAGGAGATGAGTTATACAGCTTTTGTTAGATGCATGTGCAGTTCATAATGAAAGGTTGCACGTGCATGTAAAATCAGCTGTTGACTTCTTCTACCTAAGAACACGAAGTAAACAATCAGAATATACATGGTTCGTTGTTTCCTTTTTTATTTTTATTATTTATATGGCACCTTTCAAAACAAAGTCACAAAGTGCTTTACAATAATAACAGATAACAAAAGTGAATAACATTGAAGAAATTTATTTAAATACAATAAAATGGTTTTAGTTTGAAGTGGTTTTAGAAATATAATACAAGGATACAAGGAAGTTTATTGGTCACTGATGAAAACATTGTACATCAACTTGTATGATGAAATTAAAATGTGGTTCTCTCTTGATTGATTAACTGATTGTATAAAAAAGATAAAATGATTAAACATGGAAGAGTACAGATGGTGCATTAACCAGTCTCACTGCCTGAGGGTAAAAGCTGCTCTGTAGTCTGGTGGTAAAGATACTTCTGTATCTTTTGCCTGACGGCAGCAGGGTGAACAGGCTGTGGCTGGGGTGGGTGTTGTCTTTTAGTATC
>JAQMCX010000553.1:0-10865 GCA_029814765.1 Acanthurus leucopareius | reverse complement strand
TCCTCGAATAGGCCATTGTTATGCAAGAAATCACACAATTGATTGGCGACTGTTTTCTCAAGAATCTTAGAGAGAAAAGGGGGGGTTAGATATAGGTCTATAGTTGGCTAAGACCTCGGGATCAAGAGTTGGCTTTTTAAGAAGATTTAATAACAGCTACTTTAAAGGACTGAGGTACATACCCTGTTGATAAGGAAAGGTTTATTACATTTAGTAGAAAAGTATCAACTAAGGGCAAACTCTCTTTAAGCAGTCTAGTTGGGACGGGATCGAGGAGACAGGTGGATGGTTTGGAAGAAGAAATTTTAGTAGACATCTGTATCTCAATGCTTACCCTCCTTATTCAGTATCTCCAGTATAATGTGATCTTTCACCAGCCATCCCTACTCCTGCCCAGAACTTGAATCAACTGGTAGCAAAGACCCACGAGGGTTGGGACCGAGTTAATAAAGGAATAGAAGATCAAAGTTTAGCCCTTAAAGAGTTAACAGTATGTTTGAAAGGAAACCAACACACATCAAATGACCCCCTTAAAAAACTTAAAGATCTTATTAGTACAAATCATCGCTAACTCATTAAAAAAATTGTATCATACAAAGAAGGAATTAAAAGAGAAATTGATAATATTGTGAAGAGAACCAAACTGATCCTGGAAGAGGAACTGAAAAATTCAGAAGCCTCCCTTCTGGCAGAGATTTGCTTTATGGTGGAGCAACTTCAAACTGAAATTCAAGAGGAGCTCAAGTGTTTTCATACAGATACTCAAAAAAGCATCTATGAGTTGTCAAAAACAATCCAGGCAGGTAATATGAAGATAACAAAACTGACTAATAGTCTTGAGAAAGTAGAGGCTAAGAGTAAAGAACAATTACAAAGTCTGGAACAAAAAAACTCTTCTTTGGAGAGAAAACTAGAATCTATCATGGCCGAAGCCACTGCTAACCCCTCTCAAGCAAGCTGTCCTACTTGTTCATTTGAAAAACCCTCAATACCTATTCACACCACACCAGCTGCGAAAAGTGATCATATCAGGTTGACCTTTCCAACATAAGGAGAAACTGATGATGATCCCGATCCTCTCAATTATCTTTCAAAGTGTCATGATTTTCTTGCTCTACATCCCTTATCCGACACTGAGATTTTGGCGACTTTCAGAACTGTACTCCAGGGAACTGCTCGTGATTGGTGGGAAATCGCCAGATCTAAAGTAACTACTTGGAGTCAGTTTGAAACTGTTTTCCTTTCTGCTGTCTTATCAGAAGATTATGAAGACGAGCTGGCTGAATGTGTCAGAACAAGAAAACAACAAGAGAATGAAACTATCCGAGACTTTGCTTTCTCTTACAGAGCTCTTTGCAAAAGATGGAAGCCTACTCTAACAGAAGCAAGTATTGTGAAAATGATTCGGAGAAATATTAACTGTCTTCTTGCCAGTCAGCTCAGAGGCAGAGTTGACACTGTTGAAGATTTAGTCCGCCTTGGTCACCAAATAGAAAAAGACCAGGAACAGCAGTTGGAGTGCAATCAGAGAGTGAACGTTAAACATGTCAACCCCTTTCCAAAAAATACAAACTCAGGTCAGCCTGTTGACAAAACCAGATCCCCTGTTTTATGTTGGAGATGTAATGATAACCATCCCCCTGGTTCTTGCCCACATCACAGTACACCTGGCCGTTCCACTAATCCCCAAAAGACGTCCATACATCCTCCATGAGCTTCAAAACAAAAGGGGATTCCTGGTAATGGTTCTATATCAATGATGAAATCTAAAAAATTCTTCCGACCAACATCTCCACGAGCATCAAATGAGTCAAGGTCAGAGGTTAAAGGTGAGCCCCTTGGTACCTTATCTAGTCCCCAACAACTCCTGGTGCCAGTTTCCATTGGTACATGGTGTGGAAAAGCCATAGTTGACACAGGATCTAGTTACACCCTCACTCATGAGTATCTGTGGGTGGAATTAAAGGGCTCAACAACAGATCTCCAACCACGGGTAGAAGGTCCCCTGTATCTAGCTAATGGTGAAGCAGCCACTCCAATTAGGTGGGAAAACCTTTCTGTAGATCTTAAAGGGCACATGTCCTGTCTACCTGTAGCTGTACTTAGGCCAGAAGCCATGGCCTATGGTATAGTTCTTGTCCTTGATTATATGTCTAGTGTTGGAATGATTATCAGTGTGGTTGATAGAGTATATAGCTTCAAATCCGACCCCTCTCTTACCTATCCCTTCCAGCCAGGTAGTGCATATCTCCCCCGAAAGAGTGATAAGGCAGGGTCATCACCTCTCCAAAGCCATCATGTTCAGAAGCTTTCACTTATAAGTTCAGTACCACCTCCCAATCTCTCCCTAGAGCTGGTGCAAATGGAAGTTAATGATTACATCAACATTGCTGTATCTGAGGCTAATTTGCAAGATGAAGAAAAGAAACAATTAAGACAGCTTCTTGAGTCTTACCCACAAGTCTGTACAAATAAGCCGGGAAAGACTGATGTTTTACAGCACACCATCTATACCACTAATGTGGTACCAATCAAACAAAGACCCTACAGGATGCCACCTGCTAAGCAAGCAATTGTCAAGGACCAGTCAAGGGAGATGAATTCTGCTGGAGTCGTGGAACCCTCTCATTCTGGATGGGCCTCTCCTGCTGTCCTCCTACCAGAGAAGGATGGTGGTCACTGATTTTGTGTGGATTTTAGAAAAGTCAATGCTGTCACTGAAATGGATGCATATCCTCTTCCTAACATCAATGACATTCTGGAGTCACTATTCTCCACTATTGACTTGAACAGCGGATACTGGCAGGTGCCCATGGATCCTGTCAGCAAAGCAAAAACTGCTTTTGTCACCCACTCTGGACTGTACCACTTCAATGTCATGTCTTTTGGGCTCAAGAATGCACCAGCCACTTTCCAAAGACTAATGGAAAAAGTCTTGGAGGGTCTGCGGGGAGAGATCTGTTTAGTCTATCTAGATGACTTAATTGTTTATTCTTCATCAGTGACTCAACATTTTGAGCATCTGCAGATGGTAATAGATTAACTCCATAAAGCCAATCTGACAATCATTCTTAAGAAGTCCAGATTCTGTCTCCAAGAACTCAGATTTCTTCGTCATATTGTCTCTGGTAAAGGTGTCGGGGCTGATCCTGACAAAGTTGAGGCCATTCAGGCCTATCCAGTGCCAACAAATCTCAAAGAAGTTCAGTGATTCTTAGGACTTGCTGGATGGTATCACAAGTTTGTACCAGACTTCTCAAAAACTGCTCAACCCTTGAATGACCTTAAAAAAAGGGAAACCCTTTCATCTTGAGTCAAGCTTGTCAGCAGGCCTTTGACCAGCTGAAGTCCAGTTTGATCTCTCCACCTATCTTGGGTCACCCAAATCCAGACTTGCCCTTCTTCGTCTACACTGACGCAAGCAATA
The DNA here is from genome assembly GCA_029814765.1 of Acanthurus leucopareius. Taxonomy (NCBI): domain Eukaryota; kingdom Metazoa; phylum Chordata; class Actinopteri; order Acanthuriformes; family Acanthuridae; genus Acanthurus; species Acanthurus leucopareius. The sequence goes on along the minus strand of JAQMCX010000553.1, from coordinate 7,438 downwards.
CTGGTCTTGGAGCGGTTTTGACACAGAAAGAGGACAGTGAAACTGAAGTGGTTCTGGCGTATGCAAGCAGGACCTTAAACAGAGCTGAAATGAATTACTCTGTATCAGTAAAAGAATGTTTTGCGATCATTTGGATTCTAGAAAGATGGCAATACTATCTTGAACCAACACTCTTTACTGTAATCACAGACCATTCTGCCTTAAAATGGGTCCTCTCATCCACAAAAAATACTAGTCGGTTGACCGGATGGGCCCTGAGAAAACAGAGGTTTGACTTTATTGTGGAATACTGGAAGGGGAACCCAAACAGTGCTCCAGATGCTCTTTCCAGGATTCCTTGCAACAGCAGATGTTGTCTGTACTCCAATAAAAAAGAGGAGAACCTTCAAATATCCCTTGACCGGGTTTGGGAAGAACAAAATAAGGACCTAAATGTAGAACAAATCATGAAGCAGCTGGCTGGAGGGAATAAAAAAGTAAAACAGGGGTTTGTCATTCTAGAAGACAAAGTGTATCACAAAAGCACGTCTGAAAATGAAATCCACTATAGGCTTTACATTCCTTGTAGCCTGGTTCAGGAGATTCTTCAGAGCTATCATGAGAACCCTTTAAGTGGACATGCTGGAATTTTCAAAACTTATAAAAGGCTTTATGAAGTGGCATATTGGCCTGGAATGTGGACTGATGTAAAAAACTTCATCAAGACATGTCGTGTTTGTCAGAATCCGAAAGCAGATAACCAGAAACCTGCTGGGAAAATCCAACAAACAACTGCAAAAAGCCCTAATGAAATGTTAGGTATTGATCCTATGGGTCCTCTACTAAAAAGTCCTGAAAGAAATGAGTATCTGTTGGCTGTGGTGGATTACTTTACCCTTTGGGTTGAATTGAATCAATTACAAACTGCTACAGCCCAAACAGTAGCCCGATTCTTAAGAAAGGAAATATTCACAAGATGGGGTGTACCTGATTACATCTTGTCTGATCGAGGATCACAATCTGTGTCAGCAGTTTTCCGTGAATTCTGTGACCAATGGACTGTGACTCCCAAACTTATCACTGCCGATCATCCACAAACTAATATGACCAAAAGAGTGAATCTACTAGGCGTAGTCTTGTCAAGGGGGGAGGAGATGTGGCAGAAAGGAGAGGAAACACCAAATAACTCTGGCCACCTGAGCAGGAGAAGCAGGGGGAGGGGGAAGTGATAAATTAAGGCACACCTGTGAGCTGGAGGTTAACAAAAGGCAGAGCACATGGAAAATCAGTGTGAGGAGTGAGAGTGACACTGGAGGAGACGATTAGAAGCTAAAATCCTATTATTAAAGACGGTACTGACACCAACGGGAAAAAGAGAGATAATTAAGTGAAAAGAAACCAAATGACTAAGATGGAAACTGAAGGAGATAATCTGAGGAGAGACAACTGATCAGCTGTGAGGAAGTGAAGATTTCTTGAGGTGGGTTGAGATCTGAGGCTCTTTTGGACCTACTTGCGGTGACTGCCTTGTCCCTCATCTCCTAACAGCAAGTCTTCAAAAGCTAAGTTCGGGTCTCCTTTCCTAGACTCCCCTGGCGTCCTCCATTTTGTTACCTCCTAACCTTCTCCTTACCCTCTGTTTTCTCTGCTCCTTGGACATTAAAGCTCCTAAGACATACACTTACACTGAGCCTGGCCCCTGAATTGAACAACCTATCTACAAACCCTCATATACACATTCTTTCATACATTAATTACAGATCAGAACTGAACTTGAAAAAAGACTTTTGAACTCTTTTTCCCCTGCACACACCACATACTCACATACTCACATACTCACATGCACACTCCCTCACTTCACAGAGGGCAAAGACTAGCTGGGTTCCTGATCGATTAAGTTTAATTAATGAACATTTAATTTATTTATTGGGGATCCACATTGGAGTTTGAAGTAGATTTTTCTGTGAATGGAAATTTTTTTTTTCATTTAGAGAATTTGAGGTGTTTTTTTGCCTGAATTGAATATAAGTGATATTTACTTTGACTAAGATGGAAACTGAAGGATGTATGTATGTATGTATGTATGTATTCTCTTTCTCTTCAGTAGCATAGGTTAGTGGCTAGTTGGAATAAAAAAATCCAAAGGTTTATTTTTTTTTTAATTGACAGGTTGGGCTAATTCTTCCCTGTCTGGCACCCAACAATTATCACTATTGATACTGTTTTGATACCTTTGGAAAAAAGCTTACGCTTCAAACTCGCAGTTATGTGCCTTCTTTCTCTCATGCAGGCAGGCCAGAACATAACTGCACTCACTGCTTGAAAGTGGAAATTAGGCAGTGAAACAAATTCATTGATGTGCTAAAGCAAAGTCCCCTCTATTCAACAGTTACCTGATATTGATTAAAAATGTAAACATGTACAAGAAAAAAATAATGTTCCCTAGTATATTTCCTAGTATGGACGCCGCCACCTTTCACCACTGTAACCTGTGACGAGTTAGCAGTCACGGTCCATGACAGAAAGTGAAACATGGTGCCACAATGACAAAAGGGAGGCCACTACTGTATTGATCCTGCTTGTACTAATGAGTTTTATAGGGTAAAAGCCATAGACTGTATAAAAAAGAGAAAAGCTAAGGGCAAAAAGACAATGTTTACAAACTACCGCTAGAGCAGAAGGCTGTACTGCGGCGCCGGCTGGCAGCAATAAAAAGAGCAAATCCTGTGATGGGCGCTGACTCCAGGGCTTGCAGTACACATTTTATGGAGGAAGATTATTTAGAAATAAAGACATTTTAGTCAAGCAAACTGGTTGTTCGCCAGACCAACAAACTCAAGCCTGAAGGTGCGCCCTCTGTTTTTAATTTTAATGAGTACAGCCCTGGCTCTACCAACCGCCTGACGTACTCCGACAACATCTGTAGGCAGGTAGGGCAACCCACAGCAGTTGCCAGGTAACCATACTGTTACTAAGGCATCAACTGTCCCCATTCCAAAATGCCACACTCACAAACTTCAACAAAGTTTCACAAAAATGTTCATTTTTCTCACTGAACACACGCCAGTCCAAACAGCCTTTATGAACACCTGTTACCGGCAACATCGGACACGCCCTGTAAATTACCACAGCATCTCTGCAGCATAGGAGTTATATGTTTGGTTCAAGTTTCAGTTATCTGATGGGAGTTCAGCTATATGCATTAATCTCACAGCTCAATACTGCAAAATGCAGTTAATAACAGGACTCAATGCACTTACACGAAACCTGAAGTAAGTTTGACATGAAATTAAATGCTGGCCTAACATATGTAGCAGCTAGTCAGCCTGCACTGAGAGGCTATTAGGCACCCTACGCACATTCGGTCATCCTCTGATACACTACACAGGGTTCATACAGCACGTATACACAGTTATCACATGTCCATAAATCAAATTTATCCACAGTAAGATCATCCCCACTGGTTTTTTTAAGAACACTCATGTTCACAAGTTTCAGTTCATGATAAACACCTATTCCCTTAAATGTTGGCCACGGCCAAGTTTGCACCGCCACCACAAGACAGCTTTCTTCCTCTTTTACATGTGCCCCTTGTCACCACCTCTTGAGAGGACTGGTCCATCAACTAAGGTTTAAGTTCTGGCTTCATATTTATTTGAATTTTTTATTTTGCAAGTTATTTATTGCAGGTGGCACTGTCTGTTAAGAAAAAAGAATGAGTAGCCACCGCCTTACAAGTGCTCTGTGTTCACCATGTAACAGTTTAAAACTAATGCATGTTAGCATTTATTAGCCCGAAAAAAAAAGAAAAGAAAAAAAGGCCACTAGTAAAGTTAATACCTTTCATCAATTAACGTTATTTTGGCATCAGTTTTAAAAACAAGTAAATCAAGCATGATGTGATTTATTAACTGTTTCAGTACATTAATGCTACCATTAGCAGATTGGAGTTGAAAGTTATAGTTTGGCTAAAGTAATGAGCAAGTAATGTTAAAACTGTTTATAAAGCCCTTGAACAGCAGAAGCCATCACTTGGTCTGCTACAGCTGACTTACCTAATGTTGAACATAACATAAATAAAATTGAAGTGGTAATGTTAATAATATATTTCACTGTAAAACATTTCATTGTAATTGCTGGTGCTACTTGTGTATAAATGTATGCAACGGTTAACGGTATGTACGTACCAAACAACACTAATGTTTTAATGTTAGAAAAAAGTCATTCTAATGAACAAAATCAATGAAAAAAAATGCTTTAAATTATTTATTTTATTTTATTTTGTTTATTTAATATGTAGACATTGTTTAATTAATTTAGGTTATTATGCCATGTAGGCTACATCCACTTTTTTACAGCACAGACAGAATGAAAATATGCTGTCGTGGCATACATTTTTCTGACCTCATGTTCACTTAGCCTGGATATATTAAATGTATGATACCCTGAGAGACAAGAGTGAGCAGGGGAGACAATCTCATTGTACCACACTGTATCACCAGCCAGAGTGGAGGACCTCGAGGATTTCATTGATCATTACTTCTACCAGTGCGTCATGGAAGTCTCGTATCTTAATGTTCCCCCAGAAAACCCGGCTAAGAGGAAGAAGACCGACTCCTCCACTGACACACACAATCTTATGACCACCGACACTCAGATAAGCACACTTGAATGTATTAATAAAAAGCTGGAAAAACTTTATGGTATTCACTCTGAAAATACCCATAGACTCAGTGAAAAACCTCACTTTCTACCACGTTCACCGGCTCTGTCCCCAAGGAGGAAACCGTCCCCGCCCTATTATCGCTTAATTTGAACATTTCAAGCAGAAAGTGCTTGTGAAGAGCAAAGGATGGGAGCTCAAAGGTACATCGTTCAGGATGAATGTCCCAAGGAAATCAACGAGAGGCATAAAGTATTATACCCCATACTGAAAGACCACAGACAGAAGGGAAAACGGACTTCACTCGTTGTGGATAAACTATATATAGATGGTCAACTGTTCTTGCACTGAACTCACTTAACACACACCACACTTCGTATTTTAAGTAGGTATTTATAAGCACATTTGGGCACATAACAATCAGGGCTCTCAGGCCATGCTGCTGCAGGGCTGGGCGTGTCAGCTGCAGTGCAGTACAGCCCTGCAGTTCTCTGCCTCCCACTCCATCTCGCCTGGCCTGGCCAGTTTTAATGCACTACATTTAGCCTATATATAGCCTACAGTTTCTCTTGTACAGTCGCTACCTTGATGGGAGTGTTAAGAACAACACAGCAATTCCCACTCCACCTAATACTTGTAGCACTGCCTGTCTCTGTCCTTTTTTCTCAATTTTCTTTTCTTTCCATTTCTTTTTTAATTTATCTATTTCTTTTTTTATTTTTCTTTCTTCTCCCCTCGCTGCATCCTGTCTTTCCCTAGTTTCCCCCTGATTCACTGTGGCATAGCACTGCCCTCTTTGTCTGACAACAGGAAACTTCAGGTAATAAAGTCTGATTGGCCAGTATCCAAGGAGGGTGGGTGACGGTCACAAGCACACACTGAAAGAATAAAAATTTAACTGCAAGACCAAAAGTGCAAAAATCTCATAAAAAGTCGACACTCAATGTGATCTCAAACTATGAGTACAAATGCAGACAAAACAAAAAAAAAAAATTACGATAGCCTCTGATTCTGGATAGTGTTTTCTATAGTTAAATTCAGTAAAAGTGCATGCTTTCATGGACTTTTAACATGCAATTACATTAGGAGTCAATGAGATGATATTATAGCTGGCTATCTTGCTATCCTGCTGTGTGAAATAACTATAAACAAAGTCCTTCCAGTTTGTAAGTAATTTAGGACACATAAAACTTAAATCTATATCCTTTAAGAAACAAGAAGTTTGGTGCCACACATAATTTCAAATTAGATATTACTGTCCCCACATAAAAAAAAGCAATTCAGCTTCTGTGTCTATAAATTTGCATATCTCTGTGGCTTTCCCTGAATACCTTAGCTTTCTGCCTGTATATTAGCTAACCTAGAATTGCTTAGAAAATACTGTTTCATAGTAGGAAAACATTTATTTCTGTGTGCTCCCAGGATTTTTAATTCCGATTAGTTGGAGGCATGTGGAAGGCATAAGTTAGGAACTTTGCTATCAGGTTAGATAAGTTTTCAAAATTTTATATGACACAGAGTTAATATATGATAACACATTCAATACAATACATAGTTTGTTTATTGTTTTATGTAATTCATTGTTTATTGTAATCATTTATATAAATAAATTACAAAAATAGTCACAAATTACTGAATATTAATAGTAATAATTAAAAACAATAACATGCTCTAAGCATGTTCTTTTCTAAGATTCAAGAATGTTTCATGTTTCAAAAATCATCTCACAAAATGTAATATTGTCCTTTAGATTCTGCATATGATAGCAGCCTGCCCTCCCAAGGTACTTCCTCTTACATCAACATGAACACACGCAATAATGTATCTGTGTCTAATTTGCCCTAAGGAGATGGTCCCCATCCCTTTGCAGATGCTAATGTCAGTGTCCACTCGATTACATGCACCTTGTGTGTTTAGGTGTAGTCAGAAGGCTGATAATTTTTTGGCTTGAAAGACTTCTTGGCTTGCATCTTCCCTCCCAACTTGTAAACAAAATTTCAGATAATCTTGTGAACATGAGTGCATACTTTCCTGATGAGTTTGCACACAAACCTTGGCCGCTCGAGGAGGTTGACAGGTGGAAAGCCACTGAGTTCAGGCAGTTTTTGCTCTATACCGGACCTGTAATGCTGTGTGATTGATGGCTTTAGATCGAGTGGTTTATTACAACTTCTTGCTGTTATCCACTGCCATTGCCATATTGGTTAGCCCTGGTTGCAACTGACAGTGATTATGCAAACAGTCTTCTGCATACATTTTAAATTAGAATGTTGATTTGTATGGGAAAGATTTCATCATTTATATTGTGCATGCTTTATCTCATCTGGCGCATGATGCTTAAAGGTTTGGGAGCCTGGCCTCAGTTACATCCTTGGCATTTGAAAATTTTTTAGGTAAACTAATTTTTCTTGTACAGAAACCCTCACATCCCCTTGCTCAGATAATATGAAGACTTTCTGAAGATTCATCATTTGACTGTGAGCCTGTAAATATTCCAAATTTGTAACATTCTCAGGGTCCCATCCACTGAAAAATTTAAAATAAAGAGTGGGGCAAATAATGTCACCTTTGTGATACAGGGCAATGTGTGCAGCATTTCCAACATAATTGTGTGCTGAGATGAGATGATGAGTCGCAAAGGGTCTAAAATAGCCACTTTACTATTTGACTTAGCAATGCTTCAATAATTATTCCCAACATGTTGTGTGTTTCATCAAAATATATTACCGTATTTTCCGCACTATAAGGCGCACCTAAAAGCCTTTAATTTTCTCAAAAACCGACAGTGCGCCTTAT
>JAQMCX010000552.1:0-10869 GCA_029814765.1 Acanthurus leucopareius | reverse complement strand
ACAAAAAGGTGCTTCTGTCTCAGAATTTCCTTTCATTATGAGCCTGACATCTTCACAGCAACTTGCAGCAACTGCCCACAAAAAGACGCTTCCTTGTTTAAAGGGGTTTGTTGATGTCAAGCATCAGCCAACCACCACATTAGTCTGAGGTACAAAGATTTCCTGGTATTTAAAGTTGACATGTATAGTGGAGGGGATGTTTGCAGTGTTTTAATTGGTTGTTTGAATTGTTTAGCTTTGACTACATGTTTATTAGAGTATAAAAAGAGACACAAGTCGTGAGGGTCTAGCAGAGACCTGAAAGCCATTTTGCATCGACTTCCTGAAGAATCACTTTACAACAACAACAAGTGGAGAGACTCAGTGAAAAGAGCAGGTTAGAAAACGTCTTTATCATTGACTAAATTAATGTTTTGTTTTGTTGTTGTTTTTTATCTTTTTCTTAACCAATGAACAAACATTTTTTCAATCATTCTGATCTCATGAAAAAAACAAATTCAGATTTATTTAAAGAGCAAATTTGCAGCTAACAAATTAAGCTGTTAAAAATTCTCTTTCTGTCTCTCAATCTAGACAAGATGAAGGTCGTTCTCCTCATCTCCCTCATGTTCACTCTTACACTTGGAGAAGATTTTAATAAGAAACCTTGTCAGCCTACAAAACGTATCGATTCTTATGACACATTTCTTAAGAGACACATCCTTCAGAAGGACTTTGATAGAAATTCAGGGGACGAATGGAAAAAGTGAGTAAAAGGCATAAAACAATGAGCTTACCATGAAATTACAGTCAATTAGAGCGATGTAACAGATTACAGTAATGCAAATTTTGACAGTTTTGTTTTCTTTTACATTATTTTTACCATGTCAGCTTAGTGACCAACATTTAATACTGATTTAATTTAAATTTGTGTATGAAATCTAACAGTAGTGAAACACTGACCTTATTATACAGGTACTTAAAAGAAAACAACCTCTGTAAAAGACCTCGGCAGACCTTCATGGAGAAGAAGGATCAGGGACGAGTGGAGAAGATCTGTAAAGGCCAGGGCTGGCGCTTTAATTTAAACAGCAACTTGTGCATCAGCAACTCACCCATCTATGTGTATGATCTCAAAGTAGACAACAATTGTCGAATTACAAAAGAATCAGGCCGGAGATACGTGGTCGTGGCTTGTGATGTGATTGACAATATCTGCCGTCCTGTTCATTTTCAGACATCAAAGGACAACGATAAAGATAAAACAAATAAAAAGTGCTCTGCTTAATGCTTAAACAGACCACAGCTTTGGAGTTTTGGATTACAGTTGTCAGATTCTTTGTTGGTCTGACATCTAAAAACTTCTACTGAGCTTTGCTAAATTAAGCTTTTTTTTGCTGACATTTTTGCATGCATGAAAATGAAAATTTAATTTCCTCTAAATTACAAAGAAGAGACAGTAAGTTAGATTGTGTGAAAACACACTCAATTGGTAACATATGTTTCTGTACTGAGTCTTATTCATGATACTGATTTCTCTTTCTAATCCTGGATTAATCATTATCCCTTTTATATCTGCATACTTTCTACATGACTGAAAAATGTCTTGAAGCCGAGCTAAAATCTGCATGTTTTTCTTTTGCTATGTGATCGAATAAAAGCATTAAAAAAATACAGCATTGCTTTTTGTTAACAATGAATGAAAAAGGTACTCACTCTTTTTAGCAACCTGTTGTTATTCATTACTTAGAAATGTTATGGAGCAGACAGACAGATGGAGCATTTTACTCTAAAATTTGAAGAAAAAAATGAATGAATAACCTTATTATAGTCTTAGCCAGATAACTGCTTAGTACTAATCCAAAGTGCATCACAGTGCCAAACAAATAAATTTCTGCATTTGCATTATATTACTGGGGACATGCCCTTTAAATTAACTTTGACACCACAGTGACAGGCACCCAGATAACGGAGTGGAAAAAGTGAGTATAAGGCTTAAATCAATGAGTCAAATCAATTTATTGTGAAATGGCAAATCAACCAAGAGGATATGACACATTACAGTGACCAACTTTTACAGAATTTTTTTACAGAGTTTCCTCAGTTTCAGCTGAGTGACCAATATTCCATGTTGATTTCATTTCAAAGTCACGATGATGTGAAATCTAACGTTACACCTTCTGAGATTCAACAAGCAGTCACAGCTCATTTACTAAAACACTGACCGGTGTCTCGGCTCAAAGGTAGGACTGTCAAAAAAATAGCTAGAGGCAGCCATTGAGCTTATACGAACAAACGTATAAAGAAAATGTGACATGCATGACAAAAAGAAATAAAGGCCAGCATTTTACATAAACAAACAAAAAGGCAAACACATACCACATCCTCAAACATAGGTAGGTCCCATGATCAGATCGGTGGTCTGCTCGCCATCTCCTCTTTCAATGAGAGAATCCAAGCGTCCACAATCCAAGGAGTTTCAGAGGGTACCACAAACCTGCATAAAAAACAAATACAAGAACGAATATTAAGCAGAGGTGTGTTTCTGTTAGAGGTGTTAACTTGTGGAATAGCTGTGACTATGAATTAAAAATGAGTAGTTCACTTCCCTCATTTAAAAACATGTATATAATTAAAGCAATAAGAAAATATTTAAATCAGGTATGAAGAAGAGCAATAACAAAATATTGAAACTTCTGGTTGCGTTTGCTTGTGTTATTGTTATGAAACTTTATTGGTTTATTTACTTCTGTAATATGTTTTGAAAATTTATCTTTTTTTCCCTTTTTTCAGAAGACTTATGTAGTTAAAGAGTTGCCTTTCCTTCAGCCTACACCTTTTTGTTTAGCTTTATCCATCATATGATTTTGAAATCTATTATGTATTTGTTGTGGGTGCTTTTTAAATGCTAATCGAATAAATAATACTAAAAATAATCGTGATATTGTAATCATCCACTGCCATAGCTCAGATTACAGTCGTTTTTTTAACTGCAGCAATTATATTTACTTAAAAGCCATATAGCTGAATTGTTTACTACTTTTTTTCTTGATATGGAAAGTTTTAACCCAAATGAGGCGACTCATGACTTGTTCTTTATTTTCTTAACCACAAGATTGCATTGTTTTAACCACACAATTGACTCAGGTTTTACTTAATAACAAGAAATGATATCAAATTCAACATCAAATCTCTTCTAAATCCTACATATATAAGGTATAGATGTCAGCTTTATACACAAACTTTTTAAACTTTGCCTTTGAACTCTAATAAATACTATTAGTAGCAAAACACTACCAACAGTGAACAATATACAAGCAGCCCAAGTTTTGTGCTAAACTGTACAATATAAAATACTAATTACATTTTTAAAAATTCCAGTTTTCTTTTTGTAAACAATTAAACTCAGTAAAAACCACATTTGCAGTTTTCACATTAGCATGAAATCAGTCAAACACACACTGCAACGTTAGCACGAAGTCTGCCACAGTTAGCTGCATTATTTCGACTAAAAGTTTACTCACAAAGATGATTTACGCTTGTTGAAAAAGTCTCCAGTCGCCTCGGTCGCTTCCTCTATCATTTCCATTAAATACAGAGATAAAAACAAATAAATCTCCTCCGACTTTTGATTAAAGTTATTTCTCTCTCGCTCCTCCGGTGAACCTGCGCGTTTGACCTCCTTCAACCGTTATAAACCGTTGCAACTACTTCTTCTTCTTCTTCTTCGTCTTTTTCCTCTTCTTCTTCTTTAGGTTTATTTGACGGACTGCAAACAAGCTTTAAATGTGCACAGCGCCACCTACTGTATCGGAGTGTTTAAGTGACGGCATAAAATCAGACTACTCGTCGTTTAGATAGATAGATAGATAGATAGATAGATAGATAGATAGATAGATAGATAGATAGATAGATAGATCACACCCTAACGCCTAATCCTGTTTGTATTTGTCATCTCCTAAATTTCCCTGAAATCTATTCTGAGTATTGATTTTAAATCTCATATTTGTCCTGATTTCTTTATTATATCCCTTAGTGTGTACCTTAAAATTGTATTTGTTACAGTGCATAATAATGTGCTCTACATTGTACAAAACGTTGCTTCGTTGACACTGATTTGACTGATTTTTCCACAATAAATGTAGAATTAACCAACCTAAGTCTGGTTATTATTGCCTCCTCTATGTGATTATGAAATCCTGTTTTAAACTGTTTAATATGGAATGACTCCTGTAAGTAATAATAATCTGCCAGGTCTCGATTAAAGCTGTTCTGTTTAATTTTGATTAATTGTGCCTCTCCCCAATCATATCCCACTTTAATCTCCACATTGTCGTCAATACAGAGAGACTTTTTTGCTAATTAATCTACTTGTTCATTTCCTTTAACACCCATATGAGCAGGGACTCTGCTGCACTTGTTACCAAAAGTGGTGATACTTCCATCTTCCTTTCAATGATAATGACATTCAGCATATCTTAAAAGGGTTTTAATAAAGGTCTTTATAAAATAACATAAAATAATAGTACATAAATGACATACCTACAGTAAAATTTAACCATATGATATTTTTTTTACTAAATAAAACATAAATGTACCTGAAATCTGAATTTCTACTGGGTTACACTGACTGTAGTGAAACCCTGATCTCATTATACATGTACTTACAACAAAACAACCTCTGCAGAGAAATTTAAACTTCCATTATGGGTGATAATCTGGGACAAATCACACAGATCTGCAAAGGTTCTGGCAATAATTTAAAAATGAACTTATGCATCACTACCTCACCCATCCAGGTGTATCATCTCAAAATCAGTGGTGAGTGTGAATTTGCAAAACCAAAACCAGTTTCAGAACATGTGGTTGTGGCTTGTGATAAAATTGATAATCTCTGTTCGTCCTGTTCGTTTTCATGTTGTAACCAACAACTTCAAACCTGCGAGTGAAGATAAATTATTGATCTGATAAACAGCCAAAATGCTTCTACGGAGTTTGAAGAGACGAAGAAGAGATTTGAAAAGGATATTCTTGTTCAAATAAGTTTTACATTACAAGTTTTTTTGTATTTGGTGGGTGTGAAATTTATATGAAGCATTTGCAGCATTTGACCAGTTACTTTTTAGTCTTTTTTATCATTTATTTGCAACAAATGAAAGTGTTTCACCTCCTGAGACTCGTGCTTTTGTTTGGTCGGCATTTCTTATTTCTCTATTTGGGATTAGTTGGACTTAAGTTTTTAACCTAATGAGTATAATAACTAAACTTTGTCTTTGTACAAGAAGTAGTTTTTGCAAAAAATGATGTCCTCATATGAGTACGGAGGGTCTCAGGAGGTCAAATATTATCACTCTGTCTCTCAAACTAGACAAGATGAACCTTGTTCCACTAAATTTCAAGGGTGTTTTTTTCTTTTTGTTATTAATTGGATGGGTTGCAGAAAATTTGCATAGTATTTTGCATGAATTCACAAGAAGATGCTTCTGTCTCAGCATTTTCTTGCATTATAAGCCTGACAGTTTCACACATACAGCCAACCACAAAGGCGTTTCTCCTTACTGGTGTCTTTTGTTTGTTTGTGTCAAGCATCAGCCAACCGCCACATTACTCTAAAATGCAAAGATTTCCTGGTAATAATGGTTAACATACATGTAAAACAACAAAAAAAAGTAGTTTGCAGCGTTTTTATTGGCTGTCTAAATGTTTGGTTGTGATCTTGTGTTTTTAAGAGTATAAAAAGGAAAAACAACGTTGGACTTCGAGCAGTGACCTGAACATCACTTTGCATCGATTTCATCAAGAATAACACAACATTTACAGACTGACTGACGAGAGCAGGTGAGAAAACGTCGTTATCATAAACAAAAAACAGATTTTTAATCGTTTTGTCTCATTTTAAGAATGCAAATTTTCCCTTTTAATTTAACTAATCAACTTACATTTTGATTCTTTCTGTCCTTTTATTGACTTAAAGTATAAAAATCAATTTTAGGTTTATTTACAGAGCGTCTCACCGAAACAGATTTTAAAAAGTTCTTTATGATGAAAGAAAAAGGCAACACATTAAATAAAGATATGCTAGGAGTGACATGCTCTGAAAATAGATGGGTCTTGAGCTGCAATATAAAATAATTTGTCTTCTGCAGAATAAAACAAGGACATTTGATAGTTTAATGATACAATTTCCTGAATAATAGTCACATTGCACTAAAATCAGCTGCCCTCAGTCATTCTAAAACCTTAACCAATTTTTTACTCTCGTGTCCTGTGTGACTCCATATAGGACCAGGAAAGATTTATATGGTACTTTATACTTCACTTAAGATATTGAACATAAAGTCAGTGTAGTAGATGCATCAAGGAACATTGTTGACTTTTTTTTGAAACATAAAGGAAATAATGAAGTTTAACAAGGTAAGTGAAGTCGAATTTTATTTATATTGCGCCAAATCACAACAAAAGTTGTCTGAAAACACTTTACATATAAAGTAATCCAAACTATGATATCATTTATGAAGATCAAAAAGTTAAGTGCAATTCCCACATGAACAAGCACTTGACAACAGTGAAAAAATGTCCTTTTAACAAGCAGAAACCTTGGTACAGATCCAGGATCAGAGGTGGGTGGTCATCTGTATATTTGGCCATCATTAGGACCGTCATTATTAATACCTTCCATATCTTTTTTGTAGCCTATTATCAATTTTTGATGTATTCATCTATAACAGCCATGTCTGACATGATTAAGACATACCAGACATGGCTTAACTATTTATATATCTAGCATTCTTTGATTTCTTGCCTCAAGTCAGTTGGCAATTTAAAAACAGATAATAACTTGATAAAGGCCCTCCAACAGCTTTGAATGTGGAAAAAAACATAAGTAAGAGCAGCCATGAGCAAGAAGTAAACTGTCAAGTAATTTCTGTTTTTGGGTTTTTTTTACAAATAAAAACTTTCTTAGATATATGTGAGAAGCTAATACACTAATATAATCATTAGTTCTCTCAACTTTAAAGTAAACTTGGCCACAATGATTTGATTTTAGACGGAAAAGCCCAAAGTCTGTGAGTGAAATATTTAAAAATTGACTCGTATCACGTTTCTTTTTGCACATGGTAAGTGTTAGGGTGAGGTGTTACTCATGCAGCATTTGATCAGTCACTTTTTTGTGTCCTTTCATTGTTTACGAGCAACAAATTAAACTGTTTAAAACTTTCATTCTGTTTCTAACTCCAGAAAAGATGAAGGTTGTTCTCCTGATCTCCCTCGTGTTCACTCTTGCACTTGGACAGAAGTTCAATAATAGACCTTGTCAGGAGAGCCGTAACAACAATGCCTACAGCACATTTCAGAAGAGACACATCCTTCCAGAGAACTTTAACCGAAACGAGTGGAACATGGCTAAATGGAAAAAGTAAGTTAAAGGCTTAAATAAATTAGCTCATTGTGAAATAGTGACATAACACATTACAGCATTTTTCAAAATCTTTTTAACTATCCCAGCTGAATGACCAACATTTGATATTAATTCAATTTTAAATTCATGTTTGTGAAATGTATAAGTCAAGGGTATTTTCTCTTCTCTAGTATCACACCTGTGCTTTGTTTTCATGCTTAAAGGGCCAAAGTGTCCTAAAACATGCTTGTTTCTGTTCAATGCTGTGAACTGAGGGGAAAAATTGTTATCATTGTAAAGGTACATAGAGGACCAAAAACTCTGCGACAGACCCAGGCAGACCTTCATAGAGAGCAGCAATCTGGAGCGAGTCAAGCAGATCTGTCGAGGCTTCGGCTGGCACCTAATTTCAAACCGAAACTTATGCATCAGTGACTCGCTCATCCCAGTTCACGAGATCCAAATCAGTGGCAACTGTTTTTTTGAAAAGCCAAAACCAGTTTTAAGATATGTGATTGTGGGTTGTGATAAGATTGCATTTAAACATAAAAATACAACATAAAAATACAATTGAACATGCTTGCCTTCCTGTGCATCTCGAAGGTTCGACTGATAATGGTCCAAATACACAACTGAAACCTTGCCAAACCTGACCAGGGATTTCAGTTGCCAGGCTCCTTGTTGGTCTAACAACTAGAACTTGTAAAAACTAGCTTGTTATTAGGCCACATTTAATTTTCTCTTTTAGATCTTTAAACCTGGACCCACAATATTTTTTGAGATGGGAAAATAGCATTTCATCTAAATAACAGAGGAGACCATTAGTTAGATTTGGAGATAACAGAACAGTTTGAGGTGTTTGAGATGATGGATGTCAATGTTTTTTCACTGTGACTGAGATTTACATTTGGAAACTCTTTCAACTGTTTGCTAACATGACCTTGTGTCTTGAATTGGCACATAACTGCGATTTTGCTTGGTGACTAACGTTTCCATGATGAGCCTGATTCATGATGTTCTTTTTGCATAATCCTCACTTTCTCTTCCCTTCATTTATATCCATGTGTATTCTCCATTTTTGACAAACTTTGTGAATCTGCATTAACATGTGTTTTGCTCTTGCTATGTAGCCAAATAAAAGCATTAAACCCAAAATATCAATATTTATTTGTGATAATTACTTCACTCCAAGTTCACTCCAAAATAAAATAAAAAAACATTTTTTCTTAACCTGTATTGCTATTTATCCAACTAGATGTTTTTTTTGGTTGTTGTTTTTTGGTTGAGTTTTCCTGTCAGCCTCCTTTCCAGTATAATAAAACTAGATGGCACTCAGCTTGTGGGGAGTTCAGAGCAGGTTGCTTAATGATTGAGGTTTGACACATAGAAAGCAATTACTTCCTCCTCTGTTAAAATCAGGAACACCCGAGCCTCATCAGGTCACTCTGATTAAAGGTAAAAACCTTGTCCACATGTACACCAGTATTACCGTACTTTTCGGATTATAAGCCACACCCACTAAATTTAACAACTAAAACCACTAAAGCTTCTTCTTCAGTGTCGGAATTTAACAGCCTCAGAATTACTTTGTCACACACTTTCTCGTTTATATTCGTTTATATTCGTCCATAAATTAGCCGCATCATAGTTTAAGCTGCAGGGTTTAAAGCGTCGGGAAAAAGTAGCGGCTTATAGTCCGGAAATTACGGTAATCAAAACAAGTCTTCTTTCAGTCTTCTCAACTTTGCAGTAACACAACATAAACCAAAATAACTTGCAAGCAGACACAGCCCAAAGTCTATGTGTGAAATATTCAAAATTACACACATCACACCGTTAATTCTGTACTTGGTGGGTATGAATTTTCAATTATGCAAGTGCAGCATTTGACCAGTAACTTTTTGATGTGCTTTAATTGTTCATTAGCAACAAATGTAAGTGTCTTTTGTTGGGCTTATTTGTTTTATTCATTGGATGGGTTGCAGAAAATGTGCAGCATTTTTGTATGAAAGATGCTTCTGTTTTTACATTTTCTTGCATTATAAGCCTGACAGCTTATCACATACAACAGCTGACCACAAAGAAAAAGGCACTTCCTTATTTTTAAAGGTGTCTTTTGGTGTCAAGCATCAGCCTGCCGCCACATTACTTTATAGTGCAATGATTTCCTCATAATGATTGTAGACATATATAGTAAAAAAGTAGTTTGCAGCGTTTTTATTGGCTGTTTAAATGTTTAGTTGTGTTCACATGTTTACAAGAGTTTAAAAACCGAGAAACGTTGTTGGACCTCTAGCAGCAAGCTGAACTTCATTATGCCTCAGTTTCCTAAAGAGTAGCACAACAACATCTGCAGTGCAGAGACTGACTGATAAGAGCAGGTAAGAAAACTCTTTTTACCCTTTTTACGTAACTAACTGACCAACATTTGGACTATTTCTGTCCTTCTTCTAACTGAGTTTTACATATAGAGCATATTTAAAACAACAAATTAAAATGTTAAAAACTCTCGTTCTGTTTCTCACTGTAGACAAGATGAAGGTCGTTCTCCTCATCTTCCTCATGTTCACTCTTGCACTCGGAGAGGATGTTAATGATAAACCTTGTCAGAAGAGCCCAAACAACAATGCCTACAACACATTTCAGAAGAGACACATCCTTCCAGAGTCCTTTGACAAAAATCAATGGACTTTGAAGGACTGGAGAAAGTGAGTTAAAGCTTTAAGTCAATTAGTTCATTATGAAATGGCAAATTTAGACACGACACATTGCAGCAATACAAAATTTTGCCATCATTTTCTGAATTGTTTTTACTGGGTTAGCTTACTTACCCACATTTACTACTGATTTCATTCACATTCATGTCAGTGACATGTGAACCTAAAGAATATTTTCTTGTTTATTCACATTCAATTTAAGTTTTTTGCTCATGTGTTTAAAAGGCCAAAATGTCATGAAACTCACTTGTATTCAATTAATGCAATTAACTGCAACGAACAATTGCTTTCATTATATAGTTACTTAAACAAGACCGGCCTCTGCAACAGATCTCAGCAGACCTCCATCACGGAGGATATTAAGGGGGAAGTCGAGAAGATCTGTAAAGGCCATGGCAAGAATTTAAGAGATAACCTCTGCATCAGTGACTCACCCATCAAGGTGTATCATCTCATAATTAAGGACAAGTGTACATTTGCAAAACCAAAACCGGTTCAAAAACATGTGATTGTGGCTTGTGATAAAATTGATAATGTCTGCCATCCTGTTCATTTTCATGGTGTTCGCATCAAGCTTCCTAGAAAACAACTTGAAACCTGCAAGTGAAAACAGTTTATTGACCTGACATCTAAAACTGCTGTCTAGCTTTGCTTCATGAAGCTTTGTTTTGCTTACAGTTTATCTTCCCAACATTTATATCCATATGCTTTCGCCGTTTGTAATAAATCATGTTAAGGTCTGATATAGTGCTGTTTGTTTTTAGCTTTTGCCAT
>JAQMCX010000551.1:0-10873 GCA_029814765.1 Acanthurus leucopareius | reverse complement strand
ATAGATAGATAGATAGATAGATAGATAGATAGATAGATAGATAGATAGATACTTTATTGATCTCCAATGAGAAATTCCCATTGGAGATTAATGTGCTGCCTCCTGCGCCAACAACTCTTACTGATTCTGATGAAAAATAAATCATATTTTATAGAGAAAACACTCTCTGGTTTTGCATCTGATGTCATCTTTTTCAGCTCTTTCTGAATTAAAGAGTTTCCAGGAGTAACTTGCCCCTTGCTAACTAGCTAGTAAGCTGCATGTCTGTGCAAGAATGTTTTATTGTTCTGTTTTTTGTTAACAGTTTTCAATAAACTGTTGCTTCAGGTACAAATTGTTTTTTAAGGGAACATTGGGTGATATATTGAAGGCAATTCAAAGAAAATTACCCACCTTCCTTGATGACTTGCAGTACCCGCATTGTGTAAATGTCAGTGGACAAACCATCTGTATAATTTTCCAGAATCACATTGTACGCTGAGGACACAGAAGTTTCAGATTGTAAACTCACCTGCTTACTATTTGCTCAGTCCTCGTTTACACAATCATACACATTAATTTCTTTAAAGAAAAGCACTACATAAATGCAGACCATTTACCGTCTCTTACCAAAATCTATTTTGGAGGTTGGAGTACTCTCACATAACTTAGCTATGCGCTGATCATTTCTGATTTGGCCCTTCTTCTGCATACTGCAGTTCTCTGAAAGTACACAAAAGGCATAAAGTCAGCTAATGAGGATGAGTTGATGAGCGTGAGCATCTATTTAAATTTAGTATATTAATGACTAATTCTTCATCTCTGCTGCTATGATCTTATGGGATACTTCAGGTTATGGACTCTGACAGAGGTTCTGATAATTACATTAAAATCTACTGTTTTACTGTGAAAAAAGATTGAGGACCATCTCCTTTACCGGATCTCGAATGGGTACTTTCTGGTGGCTTATGATGTATGAGGATGAATTGCCCTGTAACACATGTCACCAGTCTACCTGAGAATATAATCTTGTATTGCACTCTGAAGTTCTGAAGAGAAGTTTTTAAACTTTGCATAACTAATCACTGTGTTATTTTCATAGTTTATACCATGGTCTGAGTGAATACTGGATTTTGATGGGTTGCAGGATGTCCTTTAAAATCTGACGTAGGACACCTACTGACAAGTTCCAATCAAACTTTAGTTTCCAGTTTTAGTTTCTGATAATAATCCCTCTGTTGACTCTTGTAATCCCCATGATAAATGACTGATTAGACTTAAAATACAATTACAATATTGTATACCAAGTCTTTGTTTATAACAGATGTATAGGTCATCCATAGAAATAATCCTGTTTACCTTCAGCACATGTGCATTCATGATTTCTACAGAGCTGCAGGAGCTCTCCAGCTCTCCTCTCTGGGCGGTAGAATTTCACACATGGTGTTTCTGCAATGGGAAAGAAATATATTTTAAAAATATTTTGTGATAATCGCACTATGTCAGAAAGTGTTAATTGACTACTTTTAATGTGTGATTAAGCTTAACTGACTTATCCATCACGTTTTTTACTCTGACATCTTTTGGCAGCAGATGTTTCTAAGTGTCTCTAGACTCACGCTCATAGTATTCATAGACAGACACAGCAGCCGGTTGTAAGACACCCACTTTGAACGTCTGAGAGATCTTGAATGTGATCTCTTCTGGTTGCATGTTAGAAACCTGTAGAGATAAACAATGTCAACTATAGGCAATGAAACTAAGAGACAAGGAAGATATATAAGGCAGGGAGGACAGGAAAAAGGGGAATATAACAAAAGAGTGATAATGTATCTTACCTTGTCCAGGTAGATGATGAGTGAGCCTCTTTCTGACAGGACTGTGTTCATCTCATACCTTGAAATAGTTCGGGCATGCCCTTTGGACAACTACACACACACATATGAACGCACACACATTTTGAACATCTGAAGAATAAAACACATCTTGCTTTTAGTAACTGGCTCTACTGAGTTATATGTGTGTATCCGTAAAAGTTCTGACCTTGCTCAGATCATCTTTGTCAACAGTGAAACCGGTTAACAAGCCAATATCCAAGATTGCCATGGTTGCATTACGCTCCCTTTCTTTAAATCTGTACAGAAAGTGGACAGAATAATTAAATAGATAATGAGCAGTTTCCCCTTCCTTCCAGTATAACTGTGTTTTACAAAATCTGGGCCAGACATGATATTGTGAAGATCTTAGATTGTCACTGTTCCTTTAAAATTGATCCAGCTGTTTTCTTTTATGTGATGGTGGGGCCAACTAAAGCTATCAAAATTGCAGCCATTATTTACCTTTACAATATACTATTGCCACTATTGTATATAAGTCTATAATGAGAGACAAACATTGGAGTTGTGTCACTATCTGTTATTGAAGTAGTTTCAGTTCTGTTAATTTCTAAGTGTCAATATTCCTTGGTTTTTGTACATATCCTTGGTTTGCTGTTTCCTGTTTTATTTTGGTAAACCCTGTCTGTGGTTTGTCTACCCACATCCTGTCGAGTTTTGCTTCTTTTGTGATCACCTGCCCTGCCCTGATGTGTTTCACCTGTGATGATTGCCCCACCTATGTCTCATTATCCTAGTGTGTATATAGTCTCTGTGTTTCCCCTTTGTCTTTGTTAGATCGTCTGTTGTCGCTCCCCTGTGCTTTCGTCACCCCTTGGTCCTGTCACTGATCCTGTTCTTATTGCATCTTCTTGGTTGGTAGCATTTGGTTTTTTGTCTTTTTTGATTTTCCTGTTTTGTTAAACTTTGCATTTTTTGGTTTTGCAAATATCAGCTTGTTTTTTCAATAAAGGTTGCTTTTTGTTTGATCATTGAATTTTTGCCTGCATTTGGGTCCTTAGTTATTGTATTCCCTGACAAGTTGAGCTACCTTCATGCCTCAAAACCCACAAGAGTACATTTTAAGAGCGAGAGAGTGTTGAGAAATTGCAAACAATACTTACAAAACCTCGATTTTTAGCTTGTATGTGTTCTCATCCTTTTCTGTTGGAGCAAAAATATTTGAGATGCAAGTTAAAATTAACATGCTAATTTTCAGGACTAATTTAAAATATGACAGAGCAAAAAATAAACAAAATAATAAATTCCACTGCCTTTTGTTTATTTCCTGTGCCAGCTGACCTTTAATCTATGACTTGTACAATGTGTGCAGCAAAAACAGACCATCCAGACTGAAGCTGGATGGGCGAGGCATACATTTTCCCTTTATAATGTTGCCTGATGAGTCTTTGGAGAAGACAACAGTCAGCTGCTTGGTTTAGTGGGCTGAAATAATTTGGCAAAATAGTTTTTTCCCTTAAAGCAAAATACCCTGGCTATCTCTAAAGGACTAATCTACAATTACGGGGGTGGGCTACATGTGGGCTAATAATAGCATTTTTAAGTGAGATGATAATGCAACAATGCTTTGACTAATTCCCTCTCACAGGCAACATTAGACTTATGTGAGAAATGACAAATACATAAGTGTGTCGTTGCACTTCACTGATATAATAAAATTGGACTGTGTAACAGTGTGAACTAACTGTGAGTAAAACAGGAGAGCAAAGCTATACTTCATTTTTTTTAATCCTACATTAATTCTGTGGTTGAGGTAATATTCAGTTGATGAGTTCATTGTAATCAGCTGACAGCCAGAGTTTATTTCTTTTCTTATCAAAAAACAAATCCTTCACAGGAATATGGACCGACAGCAGGAAAACCCAATAAGCAGATAAGCAAACAAAATAAACCAAAACAATTTGAGAAACAGATAAAATAACAAAAAAAAACTACCTGGGAGGAGCTGCACTGACAAGTTAAACTTCTGACAGTTGCTTTCCTTTTCTTTAGGCAGAGCGTAATACAGCGACACCACCTGTTACACAGATAAAAGGTCGTTAACTACGAAGTGAACTAATCTGTCACAGGGTAGAGAAATGCCTTTGGTTTCATCTGAGATTTAAAAGTGCACATTCATTAACAACACGTAATAGAACTCAAAAAATATTTTTACACACTTTCAGTGTTGCTTCTCCAGTACCCGTGGCATTCACTGTAAATTGACGGTTTATCCCTTTCATCTGTGGAAATTTAAATACAGAAAGTCTCAGGAAATGAGCACATCAATGAGCCATGAGAGTCTGTGTGTGAAAAGGTGGGTTCTCACTCTAGCAGTTCTCGTGGCATAAGAGTTCTCATCATTAAAGTTATACTTCTCAAGTTTTGCCCTGTCTGGCAACGAGATGTCCACATTCAGATAATACTTTGGTTCTTTAGCATTGGCCCAGTACATAGCTACTGCCTGGTACACCATTATGGTAGCCTGGAACAAGAAAAATGTTACAAGCCAAGATCAACTCAAATAAATATGAAACTGCAATAAAAAAAATGTCAGAGGTATAGTTTAGAGGAGTGTGCGTTACCTGAGTTGATCCGTAGCCTCCGCCCACCTTCTGCTGTTGGCTTAACCACCTGGCAACAGGTTTGGCATCATCAAAGGCCTTTTTAAAAGAGAGCAAATCAGGGTTTAAATTTAGTCAAAAAATTGGCGAAAGAGTTTTTACGGTTAAATCCCCAACAGCTTGGATTTAATTATTGATATGAGATCTATTTCATCATTTGTTATGCTTAAGCGTGTCCTATCTCTCCTCCCAATGAGATAAACTGCTCTTGTTACCCATGAAGTTCTTTCTCTCAAGATTGTTTATATCTGATTGTATTTAGTGATCCACTTTCATTCTTCTGGATACTTGAGCCACCTTGTGTTTGTAGTGGTTTTACAACACAAGAGGTCTGTCCTAATAAATTAACTGGCTGGCCTGGGCTGTTAGGTGTGCAGGGTTTTGCATATTTTCTGTCAGCTGCCTTTATCATGTACCTGTTCAACAGGCAGACTCTAATAAGATGGCTACATGGGTACAAATTTCTGCAGGCAAGACTGTATTATCCAAAGCATTTTGCTGCCTTGTCTGTGTTTTTAGGAATGGGGTTACAAAATCCTAACCCTTTTCTAGATCAGTGAAACTCTTTTAATATCTACCCATAATCATAAAATGCTGTTGATAGTGAAAAATGTGACATAATTCACCAACTTTTGTTTCCAAACCTTCTACCCCTTTAGTGAGGCAACATAGATGATGACTCTGTTGTATGTTTTCTGTAGCACAACCTCCTGGTTAAACACACACATACTGGGACATGCTTACCTCGGCTTTGACCAGAGCAAGAAGAGCATACGCTGTGGCCTCAAGAGTGTAAGTAGGTCCCCTAGATACTGGCCAATGGGTCAAATCTAGAGAAAACACACAAAAATACCCCTCTGTTACAATGCTGTAACTACAACAACTTTAATGTGCTGTTAATTTCCTCAATCTTTATTCTCAAAACATTTACATTTTTCAAAAAATAAAAATATGAAAAAAGGAAAAGGTTAAATGTGCTAATGTTTTAGAATTTTAACTGATCTTTTTATCCTTGTAAGGTCAATAGGTCTTTAAGAGCAGAGACTCACCTGTGCATGAGAGCTTGACCAATAAAGATTTTTTTTAGGACCAATAGAGAAATATTTGAGAAATAATATAAATACTTAAAAAAACATTTCAGATAAAGATCTCTTGAATTTGGTTTGCCACCAGTGTTGGTCCGGTATAGTATGGCTGAAAGGACAATTCAAAATTTTCTAATTGTCTTCCATGCTTTTGTTGTTTTTGAAAGCTATGTATCTATTTTTTTTATTTTGTAAGAAAGTTTAGGGGGAGAAAAAATAACTAGAGACCTATTTCAAGCAGCATTGTGCTTCAGTCGCCATGTGATGGCACATGCGCTTTATTTGATCTGTAAGCAAATCAAAGGGTGTTTTGAGGGGGACGTTGGTTGGTTCTTAAACCCACAATAGACCACATTTACATGTACACAATATTTAGATTATTGATCAGGGTATCAAAGTATTCTGCTAACACTGTGACCTTTTGTAAGCATTACCTGATTAAGCCCTTATTCCAGTAATGAGAAACCTGAATAAGATAGCTGGGTCATGCCTGTATTAACCGGAATAGTCTGAGATGTATACACCTTACCTTGTATACTACTGGGGCATGCTCTTGTGTGCATGTGCACATGGGAAAGGTAAAGTCTGCAGGTGTTCTGATGGGGGCAGGTGTTCTGGGAGCAGCACAAACAATATCCTTGTGATGTCTTCATTCTGTTGCTTTTGTCCTCCTGCACATCAGATGTGAAGTAGCACAATTGTTTGCAATAACATTTGCTGTTTTAAATCAGAAAAAAGAAGGGCAATCAGAGGATAAAATTAGCTGCTCTTAGCAGGACAAAGCTCTCATGCCTGCGAGTGCTATGGGGTGTCATGTTTATAGGAATATGATAGGAATGCTACCAGTCACTAATGTGAACAGGTCTTCCCCTGATCTGACTGTAACCAGGCTAAGCCCAGTTATCAGAATATTGTGTGAATGTAAACATGGTCATTGTAATTGTATGTGAAAGCGTGCTGTTTTAAAATACCTTTAGACTCTATTTATAAATACTAGTTGAGAAATATTGCTATGTGATGACACCTCTGGAAACAAACTTGTAGAGGATCTCCCGGTTAAATTTGTTGGCATTGGCCAGAGCATATGATGTCATGGCAACAGCATATGAGTAGGTGAGGCTGGGCAGACGCCGCTCCAGGTAGGTCACTGCTTTGTTTATGCTGTTTTCCAGACTCTGGAAGGAAAAACAAAAAAGAGACAAAGAGAAGGGGAGAACAGCTGGATAACAGCACATCATCTGTTTTAAGTATTCCCACTGGTTAGGTTTGTCAAAACATTTGATCCTAGGAAAATAGTTGTTTTATCGGATAATTTCCTCTTTATTATGTGTATGTTCGTGTGTTGGAGTGGGTCAGAAAAAAAGAGAAAACAATGTTTGGAGGTGATGTACTCACAGGTGAATCACATATTGTACGTGACTCCTGCATAGCTATGAGGCAGAAAGCTGTCATGGAGGCATCTGAATCTCTGCCCTGCACATCACCCTACACATGAACAAACAAACAAATACACACAAACACACACACACACACACACAGACAAAAAAAACTTGGTTTCATTCATAGTTATTCATTCATTCATGGTCAGTGACATGTCTGTAACCATGTTCATCTCAGTTATTTGTTTCATTTGGCATCAAGATAAGGAATTAACATCATTCAAAGCAGTAGACGCACACGCATTGCACTACTGAGCACATATCCTTCTTCTTTAAACATGCCGTCAGGTTGCTGTGCATTGAGAATCAGAAACTTCATCGCCAAACAGATGATACTGCTTGGTACTGCGACAAGGTTGCTGGCCATGGCAAACACCTTGGCAACATAAGCTGTCAGCCTGAGAGAGGAGAAGGGAGGAGAAGGTGTAATAATATATTTTAAAATAGTTGCACATTTCATCAAGTGCATTTAAGTTAGAGAAGCATGTGTAAACAATTTACGAATCAGCTCATAGATCTGTGGATGCTTTACCAGGTGCTACTTTGGCGACGGGGATACACTGCAAAAGACCCATCACTTTTACGATAAGGAAGCTGGTTTTCAAAGCCTAGACATAAACAAGACACAGAATATTTTCAAGTGACTTCCACTATATTTTTTGTCCTTTTGATGCCAATTTGAGAAGCTCTGGGTTATTTCATGTTAAATCAGATACTTCTGAGGCCTGCCCAGGGCTCCCAAACCACCCATTTTCCACTTATTTTTAAAAACTTTTAAAGGCAAATCATGAAAAGTATTACATTTCAGTCAATTTCATCTGTGTCCACACAAGAATTACTTGGTCCTAAAAGTTATTTTTCTGAAGTTACTGAACCCTTAAAACAGCTTTTGATCAAAGACATATTTTTAGGTTCTCGAATACCAAACTGCCCAGAGGCCAAAAATTGTGAAATTTTCAATATTTCCAACCAACAAGAATATTTTACATTTTTTTTGTGTATTGTTAGCATTTAGATACAGTTTTAAAACATCTTAAACACCATCTGACTTTTGCCTGGAGATTACAGTTGCATTGTTGAAATTATTTTGATGGGTTATGATTTTTTTGCATAAAACAATCTCAGAAAAAGCTTCTTTAGTCCATGTATCCATGTGTTGCATTCACATAATTTAATCTCAGTGTCCTTGATAATAACCTTTGCTGTATTCCTCCCACTGTCTTTTTTTGATAACATAAATTTTACATTCCATCAATATCATCAATAAGATTTCTGGCATCAGCGCTTAGAAATACATCTGTGTGGACGCACCAGTCTTGATATGTTGAAGGGCTTCATCACGTTTCTCAAGGCCCACAGCTTCCCACTGGTTAGCTGCATCCAAATAAGTGGTAGCAATGACAGGCAAGGTCATGGCAGCCATGTTCTGCTCTCCACAGCCTGAGGGCTGCCTGATGAGACTAGCCATTGATTTTTCACCAATAGCATTCTCCAAAAGTGCAGATAATTGTTCTCTCCCTACATGAACAAAAAAATGCAAACAGAAAAGCCAAAACATTAAAAGTTGACAGGAGAGAAAAGCTAGAAAAGAGCTTGGCAACCTGTGGCTCTCAAGCCGCATGCGGCTCTTTCATCCCTCTGTTGCGGCTCCCTGTGTCTTTGGAAAATAAATAATGAGTATTAAATTTAAATTTTTTTTTTAATTTTATTTCATTTATTTTTAAACGTAATTCTAAATTTGAAGATTGCGGTGCTCTTGTAACATTAAAATAAAACATGCTTATTTTCTGTTTTTCTTTTCTTTTTTTTGTCACTCAAAATATGTGTCAAAACCACGACATTTGCGACACCCAACGGCACACAATTCATTGAGCTTTTCAACCCCCGGTAGGCCAACCATGAACAGTTCCAAGAAAAGAAAAGTTTACAAAAAAAACAGAACATTTACCAGACAGCAAATTAAAGACGTCAATTCAGCTGCGGCGTACTCAGTCAAGTTAAAAAATTTTTTTTGCAGAAAACTTTTTTTTTTCTATGTCCCAGTTTCTTGATTTCATGAATGCAACACACTATGGTTTTTTTTATAAACAGAATAAAGGTAAAAAAAAAAAAAAAAAAAAGAGATATATGCAGTGTTATCTTCATTTTAGTTGTCAAAAGTGTTTTGCGGCTCTCTGTGTTTTATTTTCTGTGGGAAACGGGTCCAAATGGCTCTTTGAGTGTCTAATGTTGCCGACCCCTGAGCTAGACAAACACGCAAACATCCACCACAACATTAAAACAATGCTGTTTTAAATGCATATAGAGTTCCTTGTACAGACCCTGTGTCACATAGCACAGTATACCTCACCTGTCACAAAGATCTCTGTGCTAATAGGTGTTTCTGGAGCCTTCTGTGTTGCGGGGATTTCACTGGTGACTATTTCTGTTTGTGTACCACCTAAAAGGAAAAACAGTGGGCAAGGTTAGAAGATCAGTTATCAAGTTAAAAATGCATAATTTTCCTTAATTACGATACAGTTTGGATATTTGATGGGTAAACTCACCCAGGCCTTTTTTAGTTGGGTCTAAAGTTATAATCTGTTGATATTTAACCAGGACACCTTCAGGCTAAAAAAGTGAAAATAAAGAACAGGTCGAACATCAATTACAGATCCTACAGTGGAAATTTGCATTAAAGTCAGACTCCAAAGGATGTGTTTCCTCACACTGACTTTAATATGGGAGATCACTGTTTGTTTAATTTTTTAAGTCAAATAGCTGTTATTCCTTTGCCTTAAGCACATGATAATTACTGTGACTATGACAGGAAAACTCCCATAGCCTTCACTACATAGTCAGTTTAACTCCAATCACAGTGTTTTCTGAACTATTACTAAGTACTCATTTTAATTGTTATTTTTAAATCAAATCATCATTTTTCACAAACGCTAACCTATAGTTGTTTTTTTCAACTTAAAAAATAGCCTTTGTAATTAAACAGCATTATCGAATCATAAATAAACAAAAGTCCGACTCTCCGCTCCTTTTGTTAAAGTCACATTTACATTTCTCGTAGCCTCTTCTTTTCCATTACTTATCCATCAACCTGATGCTCTCTAACATTGTCTGTTGTCTTAGGTCACCTGCCACTCCCACAAGCTCTGCAGTAAAACCTTTTAATTAGTCCTATCACTTACCATCCCTAGACAACTGTTTCAGTCCTGCAGCTTTTATAACAAATCTTTCCTCAGTCAGAATTGGATCATCATAGTTTCCATGATGAACAGTTGCTATGTCATTTTGTTTTTACCTTTGAGTCACCTGCACCTGCCCGGCAGTTTACCTGTGCAATAAACAACTTAATTCTATTTGTCTGCTTGGACTATTTGTATGTGGGACATTCCTCCATTACCCTTTCCACTCACATGCCTCCAATAAAATTGTTGACTTTCAACATTAATTTGTAAGGACTTTTGGTGGGACACAGTCATACTGCTGACAGGGAGATCAAATTAGAAAATACTTCTTAGTATCTTTAGAGATGTCAAGAGAAGACAATATATTTTCTTGTTTAATGTGGTGGATTAGGGTAAGATGACTTGATTTAACTCTAAAGCCAGTTGTTATGTAAAAAGTCTTAGTTGAGCATCAGTCAAACTAGCCTGAAAGTAGCCACAAATATATTGCACCAAGGCCTAAAATTAAATGTGAAGTTCAAAACAAATACTTTTTTATTGCCTTTTGAGAATTTTAATACATTAAAAGGACAGTTTTGATTTGATTTAATGAAACTCTAAACCCATTATATGAAGGGTATTTGTCTTACCACCACGCGCAGCTTCTTCATGATACCATCATTGAGTGATGAGTCTTTAACAGCTGCTTTGACC
>JAQMCX010000550.1:0-10878 GCA_029814765.1 Acanthurus leucopareius | reverse complement strand
GGTTACTTCGACCCAGAAAATTGGGTTATTTTTTTGACCCAACTTTTGGGTTGAATATTTGACCCAGAAGTTGGGTTCTATTGACTACAATGTTGGGTTATTTTAACCCAGAAGTTGGGTCAAGTATTCAACCCAGAAGTTGGGTCAAAAACAACAACCCAAATGTCTGGGTTGAAATAACCCAGAAATTAGTTGGTCCCTTTTTAACCCAGCAGTTTTTAACTTTTTAACCAGATTTGTCTTTCATTACCTGGATGATCTGCTGCCAGTCACATTTACCAGCCTGGATGTCTCAAGCATACCAAGGAGAATGGAACAGTTGCATGCTAAGGTCTGCACTATAAAGCACACCATGCAGCTACAAACTGATTTAGCAAATATTTATGTGATATCTCTATTTAAATAATCAAGTGTAAGTGGACTGGAGTGCTACACTGACCCAGTTCGGTTGCTCTAGTAAAGCCGGTAGGAAGTGCCAGTGACAACGCATGGCTGGGGTCACTCTTTTGCTCAGTACAATGACTTTAGCTAAACAAGTGGAAGATTAGAGCCCGGCTGACAAAGAAAAGGCTGTGGCAGTGGAGGCACTGGCCCCGAAAGCTGAAATTGGCATGTCGGCAAAAAGCCCTGATGGTGTGGCATCTTCACCATGCTCTCAAAGGTGGAATCATGTCGTAAAAAGGGGATGGCAACCGGAGAACTCTGCTACCAAGACAAAACTATGCTCTGCTTCTCGCAGTTGGAAAACTAAAGCTGACAGCATTACTTACAGTATGTTGTTGCCAATCGAGGCAAGGCTGTCATTGAAGTGATTGGCTACACCTGGGCCTGTGTGGTTAAATACCCTCTCCTTCCTCTCTATTTGCTCTCTCACTTCATCTGCTCGCCCATGCAGTACGTGCGGGCCTTGTGGCGCAGTTATGTTGTTTTGTTTTGCGCACCCATACACTCACACATCCACACCAACCTGCACGACTGATTACTGACCCAGACGAGCATCTATCTTTATTTCTAAAATAAAATTATTTTTATTTTGCACTCAACCTTGTCTATTCTCCTGTTTATTGTTGCAGTCTGAGAGCCGGGCTGTAACAAAATGAAGCATCTTATGTATGCAGATGACCTTGTAGTCAAGGGAGTAGAACTGGTTCCCAGCAGCTACTAACTGCTTCTTCTGTTCACGAGGCTGAAAATGACATCAAATATAATGCCAACAAGAGTACTGTGTATATCCGTTACACCAAAGAGGATCAGAAACTGAAATTTCAAGTTTTTTAAACTCAGGGGTGATGATCTTAATGTCTGTAACAAATGAAATAACTAGGGTTTTTTTTTCTACTGTTAGAATTACTGAAGATGCTGCTATTTACAGGCAATGCTGTAGGATCTATGCTCAAGTAAATATCATTGCATATGGGTTTAGTATGTGTTCTGATGCTGTGAAGATTTCTGGGCTTAAAACATACCGTACACCTCTGCACACTGCACACTTGTGGACAAATTCCAAGAAAGAGAGCACACAGAGAATACAGGTAGTGCATAATAATGCTTTAAGGATACTACTTATAAGGCCTCGATGGTGTAACAAAAAGGCTGGGGTTCTTTTTATCTCTCATCGCATGCCGAAGAACACTTAACTGCTACTCTTAGCTATCAATCCTCTGTTCTTGCAGTTGGAGCACAGCACAGATCTGGGTTTGTCAAGTCCATATTGTGGCCAGATTACTCTATCCCCACAGACTGGAGGTGAACCAACAAAGCAGACTTAAAGATAAGATTTAAATTTCATGGTTTTTAACCTAACTTTGGTAAGGTATCCATATAGCAGACAAAAGAGTGGTCAAAGGGCAAAATCGGGTCACCAACACTAGATTAGATGCAAAGCAATCTGTTTGAGCCCAGAACTCCGTTAACAGCATGACCCTACTTACCTCTGGAATGTTTGAAACAGAGAGAGAGAGCGCAGTAAAAGGCCAGTGGAGGTACTCCATTCTCACACTCAGCTGAATACACAAACAAAGCACAGAGTGCCATGAGATATTTGTTGACATAATAACACCTAGATGAACTCTATATCATGTGTCATCATTTGAATCCTAGGAGTTATTTCATCATTTTTTTAAGAACAAAAAGAGCAAGTTTAATAAGAAGTATAGATAGAGGTCAACTTTTTATCTCACATTTTAATGTGACAACAAATTCTACCATAATGTCTTGAAACATTTAAAAAAAGAAAGAATCAGAATGTTAGTAGAGCTTTTTTTAAAATATGTTTTGACTTTCAGTAAAATGTTTTTTGATGAGGCATATGATAGAAGTATACAAGGTGTGATCAAAACATTGAAATTTTCTGGTTGAGCACAGAGTGCTGTGCAGTAATAAGCATGTAACATGCAAGTAATTACTCTTATGGGTTAAGTATTTCAAGTTACAATGATTTGTAATTAGCAGTTCTGAGTTAAACACTGCATGTTGCATGTGGTACAAGTGCATTTGTGATTACACCTGAACTTTGGTTTCTTCTCAGAGACCAAACTTATTTTTGAGGAACAGAGTAAAGTCACAGGGAGCTGTTTGTACTGAATGCTCTTCTTCAAACATCACAACACTACTCGGGCTCATTCCGGGGGCCAAATTCATGGAACACAGCCCCATTGTCAGAGTCAACTAGCAGCACACTCTGGGTTGTGGTTCTGACCTGACAATACTTCTTCAGTCCTAGAGACCGTAGGATCTCTTCTCTGAAGTCTGCTGTTTGGTCTCTTGGTCATAACGGTAGACACTGCTCTAATATCTGATAATGATCCTTGGCATGAAGTTTGGGTCATTCAAAGCCTGTTTACTGGGATCCTTGCAGACTCTAACAAAATAATAGTAAAAAAGTAACAAAATAATATTCACTGATTTCACCTGCCAGTGGTTTCACTTTGTGAATGATCAGTGTATAATCATGAGAAAACCGTTAAACTTTTAATTAAAACTCATAGATAGATAGATAGATAGATAGATAGATAGATAGATAGATAGATAGATGTACTTTATTGATCCCAATTTGGGAAACTCCATAATACAAAAAACAAGTGCAAACTACAAAAAAAAGTTGAAAATAAACACACGGGAGGGGAGCTGCTGCAACAGGCGGCCTACTAGAGCGGTGCCAATTATGAGGCGTCATTTGGACTTCGTATGCAAATACTGTTTTATTTACTGTCTAGTTAAAGTAGGAAAAATCAATCAACTCATGTACATAAGAGGTGTGTGCACAAAATCAATAATACACACAGTAAATGATGCTCCTTTGTCACTTGTCATGGCTGAGACTCTTGAGTTATTTCCTGGAAAGGCAGTAATGAGTACTTAGGCAAGCTGCTCCTTTTGAAATCCTCAGTACTCTGGTTGCATTAATACGGCTTATGTAATGTTATTGTGAGGTGTTGACTGGCCTTACCCACCCAGAGCTAGTATTTAAAATACTCCTCTTGGCTTCAGAATATATCTCTGTGTAAGTCAGTTAAAGTAACATGAATTCATCTTAAAGTATGTTGGGGGAGATGAACACGCAATGTTATTTCTGCTGCTATTTGTCCGTCTATCAAAACAATGGAAATCAAAGGACTTACTTTGATGTTGTAGTGAAGTAGTTTGGAATCATTAGATATCTTAATTTTTAGCTAAATAATTCCTATTGTAGATGGAAAGTAATCTAACAAACATAGGCAGAATTGTTTAAAGATGAAAAAGCAAAGGCAAAACACCACAAAGGCAGGTTTTAGAAAAAAATGAAGCCCCTTTGATTCCAAAGAATAAAAAGTAAAGAAGCAAACTGAGGTATGTAAACTGCAAAGAAAAACAACAAACCTGAAATAAAATAAACCAGGAGGACAAAAACCAGGTGAAAATTCACAACTGGGAACAAACAAAAAAGTACTGACAAAGAATGAGGGAAAACAAAGGCTACACAAGGGAGGGAAGGGTAATAAGCAACAGGTGAAACTAATTACGACAATCACAGAGGTGGGAAAAACACACAAAGACAGAAGGCATAACAAAACATTACACACAAGGAAAAAAATACAAAATAATAGGAGGACGCCTGGAGTGCAAGGCTTAGGGGTGAAACATGTCAAGAGAATACAGGGAGGCCAGGCAATAAGGAGAAGCAGATCTGGAGGGAGACCCAGAGGTGGAAATGCTCAAAAGGTTGTTGGCATAGGATGTACCACTCTAGAAGTGCAGTGCTGATGGTAGGATCCCTTTAAGGGGTCCAGCTGGAGGTTGTATTGAAACTTGGCAGGGTTGTGGTAAAGACAAAAAGCTGGGCAGAGCCACAATATTGTTGGGAGCCACGCTTCCTTTTGGAGGCCAGGGTCTATATAACAGAGAGCGGGCTCTGGACAAGAAGACAGGAGACTCATAAACCTAGTCAAATTGACTGGAGTGCAGGCTGGTTGCTATTCTGCAGGGATGCAGATTGGGGAACTGACTAGATGACTGGCTTGGGGCTAGCTGACTGAGAGAAAGGCTGGTAATTAGCAGGCTGGAATGAAGACTGGAAGTTAGCTGAATCAACGTTTGAGATTGGCAGGAGGCAAACAGGCTCAAAGCCAGGCTCAGCGGGATGGCCACTGGAGCAATCCAGAATGGCCAGTATGTACTTTTAAAGATTATCAGTGCCAGAAAACAGTTCAGAAAAGCATTGAGCTTCCAGAAATTAGGGCTAAGAGTAGATTGGAAAATAAAAGAAGGTTATTGCCCTAACCGTATTCTTAATGTCCAAAGTACAGTTAAAATTAAGGAGTCATAATGCATGACTGATTTTTATATCCTTAAGATTCTTTGATAAAAAGCTGATGCCTGTTGGGTCCATTTCTGGTTAGTTGGTAAAAATACAAAAACTGAAGGAGCAAACTAAAGCAAATTAAAAAAAAGAAGAAATACAAAAAACTAAACAAAAACATACTATACAGGCAGGAGAGAACAAAACAGGAAAATAGACATAGATAAAGAGTGAGAAAAAAAACAAGTTTTAATACACTAGGGAGGGACGACTAATAAGCAACAGGTTAATCTAACCAAGACAGCCAGAGAGGTGGGAACACAAAGCCAGGATGTATGACAAAACATCATAAGGAAAGAACTACAAAACAAAACAGGACCCAGACTGACTAAAACTCAAACCATGATTATATATAAAAACCTGTTTTAAAAGTATATGATTCATTGTATTCTCACAGTTGAAAGGAAGAATTCTATGTCATTATTAGTTTTAAATGTATATAGCATACACAGTTTCTTCCCATATCCATTGCAAAAAAACAAACTGTTATCCCTTTTGACATCTGTTCAGAGGTTTTGTCTCTCATATAGTGATATTTAAGTGAACAAAAAAATATTAAAACTGGTTTTGTTTGCTGTTGTCACTGCCCAATTTGCGAAACATAGACTACTTAAGCTTCATGTTAGCCTGTTAGCCTTAAGCCTTATGTTAGCCTAAAATCCATTATAGCTTCCATTGAAATTACATTAGCATTGGATTTCTTAATAGCCACTACGAACAACGGGAATGACAACAGCAAGACAAATCTATTACAGAGTTCAGATTTTTTATGCTGCACTATGTGTACCAACATTTAAAAAAAATAAACCTTAATTTGAAGATTTTGAAAGTGTTCATGTGATTTCATCTTGTCATTTCATGAGCCAAGAAGGCATTGTTGTAAACCTGTATCCATTAAATGTCAATAACTCATTAAACAAGTTTGCAGGAATTATAAATCTAGTGTCCAAAGACACAAGGATACTTGTTAACAGTCTAGTTCATGCTGCACTACCACAACATGGAGGGAATTGTCCCTGTTGTTCCCTCGGCACAGTCTAGTAGACTAGGACTGAAGTTTTGAGTAGATATGTTTCCTCTGTAATATGATTACATCCACATTCCACGAACACAAATAGCTCTCTGTTTTTACTGCAAAGACTTACCTCAATGTGATCACTAATTAGACAGATTGAACTGAGAGAAGGTCAGGGGTAATGACCTTGTTTATGATGGAAAACTACTGCATACTGCATACTAGGATAAAACTTTTAATCTTGAACTTTTTCAAATTTAGTTATATTTTTTCTTTGTCTATATTCTGTAGTAAGTGGTGTCTTAGAAAAATCTTTAATAGCTTGTTTGAATTTTTCACAGTCAAGTGGGAAAGTAGTGTAAAGTGCATGATACGGAAGAAATACACAAAAGTACAATTGCCCACCCTACTCAGCATATGATTGTTCTGTTCATCAATGATAAGTCACTTCTGCCTGTATTTCTCATTTTCTTTGCGGTTTTGCAGTGTCGGGACGTTTTTGGGTGGCATCATTTGGATAGAGTAATGTAGCCCCTCAGCCAATGGCAATGCGCAGGACTTGACTTAATTCACAGGAAATCAGTCGTGACCTGCCACGTAGTAGAATACACAATGTGGACACAGCAGTGAAAAAGTGTATGAGCAATGCTGCAAATTTTATTTTTTGACAAAATAGTCCTGGAAATCTGTAGTGCTGACTACCTTTGATACATCATGGTCCGACACACCAGCCACTCTGGTTAACATAAGCTACTGCATCTGGGCCAAAAGTTGATTGTCTGAGGGGGGAGCTGGCTTGCACTCTGTTGACAATTGACTAATGATGACGAAGCAGGCCCCAATTAACATTTTTGGCAACTGTTGATGATGATTTTATCCAAAATGCATTTGGAGACAGAGGAGGCAACTCAGTTGTAAATTTGCATGTTGTATAGTTAACTGTGAGTGTGGGACAATAGATCAACTACTCATGCAAAATAACATTTCAATATTTGGTGCTTTTTACCTTTGCTCAAGACTCAGATCAATTTTGTCATTTTACTTCAAACCATGACAGTAATCCCTATGGGACTTGAGTATTATATATAGGCGTACAATTGAGCATAGGAATTAAGGGTCCAGCATTAAGACTTCAAATGGGTTAAACTACGCTTTAAGGCATTAAGGCTTTAAATGGTTTACATTATGGCAAGAGCCAAGGTAAGTACTCTGTCTGCAAGTCCTAACAAAATTAAAGTCAATGTGATGTGATGACCAAGGCCCCTGGAGCACCAGGCCAAGAGACAGCCCCCCCGAAGCCCCCCCACCCACCCCCATGGCAAGCGCCAACCTAAATTCAAGTGCCATACTGCGCAGTGCATGGGCAAGCACTATTGTTTTATAACACTGGAAACATTCTGTGCTTTCTTCTGAATGAACACAGTGAGTTCCTTCAAATCCTGTAAAGGGGGGAAAAATGTTGAAACTTTGGGTGCAAAACTATTGAAATATGGAAGACTTTGTGATGATAAAACAACTGCATTACTGGTCTCATGCCTAAATCCGGCCTGTTGCTGCCCATGGTATTAATTTTGGGCCTTCTTCTCTCTGTTGAATGCTCAAATCAACAAATTGAAATCTGAAAAAAGTTTTAAGTGTGCTTGATACTCGATGATGTACAACACTTACAAATCCTTCGAATGTATTTGTAGCTGTATCATTGAAACTTTTTGGCAAGAGGCTCTGTGTGTATTAGTAAGACAGAAAGAAAAAGTGACAATGGCAAACTAAGTGTAAACATATACAATTTTAAGTAAACTGACATAGCATTAACATGTATTTGTTAATGTTAACAATATCTCCTGAATTTAAAACTGATTTCAGGAAAAAGTTGAAGACACTCAGACACATCAGACATAAAAACAAGAATATACTGATTTACTGATTTGAATATTATTGTACTATTAGTAGTTGTTTCCTAAGCCATATGCAGTGTGAAAAAGAAGAAAAGAAAAAGAGAGAAAAAATGCTTAAAATATCATATTGAACCAATAAAGGCAATTTATGAAAGAAACAAACCACCAGATTATGCATTTGTAAAGGCATTAAGAAAAAAAGATGAACAGCAATACATACTGCACTGTCATCTTACACTTTCAAGACAAATTACAAAGGAAATGAAAATGTTTTCTTATTGAGCAACAGTACAGGATCCTAAAACAAGCATGTGGAGAGTTATCGAAGAATATGTAAAAATTAGTTCTCCAAATCAACCACAAAAGCACTTAAAAAAAAAAAAAAGACAGTTTGAAAGGGGGTTTACCTCCCACCCTCTATCCCATTATGTCCCTCTTCACAATCAGAATACAGTCTAAGAACACTACAGGAGAAAATGCAAGGAGTAGAGTGTTATTTTGAAAACAATATATACTGACTGCTGTTACCTGCATGCCACATTAATCAGAGCACACCATGCCAAATTGCCTCATTGATTATTAACAAGCAGTTGCTTAACCTGAGAAAATATCAGTTAACCCTTTGATACTAGCCTATTTTATACAACAGGAAACTGTATAGTTTATTTATGATTTAATAACTTCTTAACCGTAAGCCTTAACTCCATACTTTTTCCCCCCCCTGAAAGCTGACAGCGGTGCCATTCCAGCGGCACCCTCGGTGCACTTGTAGCCTTACAGAAGCTTTTAAAACAAACCTAGAACTTGTGCATCGATGTACAACAAATCCATACTCATACATCTGATAGTCTTTTTGTCCATAGTTTGTCTGTTAACGATCATTAACTGTTGCTTTGATGCTATTTGTTTTCCCATAGTGCTCTGGGAGTCTTACAACCAGTCAGAAGAATGTTTACATGTTGTCCACCAATGGGTGGCTGGTCTGACTATTTGTGTGTCTGTGCACATGAACAGAGGTCCAACTATTTCAGCCAAAATAAAATGAGAGGGAGGGTAAATTCAACAAAAATATGTAGATTTTGTCTCTGGGCATTTGGATTGTTTTGTATTGTGTGCATGAAGACCACATACATCATTGTTACTGTTACAAAGTTGATTTTACTTTTTTAGACTATCACCTTCAACTTTTCGTGGAGAAGGGGAACCGGATGACTTGCGTATAGTTTGTAATAGAAGGAGTATTTTTGTTGTCTGTGGAGATTCTCATTCATACAGGTCATGATTATCTTGAAGAGTATTTTTGTTATATTTGTATAATTTTTGGAAGGCGTGCAGAGACAATCAAGACACTAAGAGTAGTGCAGCGAATTGCATCATGAAGATTGTGTTTTTTACAGAAAAATGTTGAGGCAACCTTGAAAATGTTCTTTGATGCAGAGGATCAAGAAAAATCAGGTAAAGAGAAATTTTTTTGGTCAGATGAGGAACTAGCATACCTGGAGGATCTAGAACCAGTTGAATAAAATGCTTGTAAACTGTTTAATTAATTTATTTTATTTATTTTTTTTACTTTCTGATTCCCAAGACTCAAGAGAACTGTTTTAGGCAACAAAAAAGCTTGTTCAATGTTGCTGTGTGTGTAATTTCAGCAAAGATATGTGACATTAATTTTTTTTGCCTTTGTTTTGTCTTTATGACAGCTACCTTTACATTCAAGTGAGAGCACTACAGCACACATATTCTTATAGCTCAGATTGTTCTGTAAAAAAAAAAGTCTATATCTTGACTGTGCGGAACAGGGTCAATTTTACAAGAGTTTTAATAGACAATAAGTCTAAGTTATCCAAAAATGGTGAAAACGCTTAGGGTTTGAAGGGATAAACAGACATTTGCCCAGTGCAAAGTCCACATAACAGGCATTTGAACTTCATCATTTAATCACTTAGAGCAAACTTTATGCAC
Organism: Acanthurus leucopareius; assembly: GCA_029814765.1. NCBI lineage: Eukaryota > Metazoa > Chordata > Actinopteri > Acanthuriformes > Acanthuridae > Acanthurus > Acanthurus leucopareius. The sequence continues at coordinate 1,169 of JAQMCX010000550.1, read as the reverse complement.
AACAATAAAGGCACAACAATCTCAAGGATCAGTTTTACCAGGATATTCTCTGGTTTAGGTCAACTGAAAAGACAGACTCAGCACGACAGCATGTCATTCTTAATTTATGCTTTTCAAAGCTGCAGTTAGTAAACACTGGTTGCAAATGTAATACATAGTTATATTTTGGTCTCACTTTTGCAGTCACAAAGTCAAAAATCCCAGCCTTACAGCGCTGAGCAGACAGGATGTCAAAACAGAAGGATAAGCTACAGGTAAGCATATTATTTTACTGTTATTTTCCAGCATGAAACTTCAAGAACTTGGATTGTAGTTTTACCCTATCAGATTGCTGTACTTAATGTTTACTTTAATGGAGCCTTTCTGTCCTCTTTTCATGCAAAGCAGGACAGCTGATCTTCCTCTTAATCTTTCACTGAAGTTTAAGCCCAGAAAAGTGACACAAAGGAGGGGCAGAGACCAACCTCATGGGTGTGTAGAAAGTGAAATTCAAAGGACTGAGCCATTGAGAGAAGGAGACAGAGGCATAAAAAACAAAGCCCTTAAAAAGAAAGAAAAGAAAAAAAAGAGAAGAGAAAGCTCTGCCCAAACTGTAGGTCATATCACCCAAAGGACCTTAGAAATGTCATAGCAGTTAACACAGGGAGTTGTGTACAGCTAAAAAGGTATCTTTAGATGTACACAACTCTGGGTATCTCTCTACATTTGCAGGACATTTATTTGAAAGTCATAGGTCCTGCTGCTAAAATAAGCAACTGGCTAAGACAGCGTGTCTTCAAACTGAGAGCAAATTATGTATGCTCAGTGAAAATTGTAGGAGATGTGGCAATTTTTTGAACAGATTTTCTAAACAATTAAGCTTCTCTATACTATAGTGGTGTGATGTCACCCACTTAGATGATTCCTTTTAAAACCTATTATATGGTCTGACACAGACTGAAAATTAGTGTGAGCTGAAATTCCTCAACTGCTGGTAGGCCATCTTGCCACTGTCTGGGTGGGTTTGCAGGCATAATGCATTACTCTCTCTCTCTCTCTCTCTCTCTCTCTCTCTCTCTCTCTCGCTATATATATATATATATATATATATGTGTGTTCTTTACCACAGTTGTAACTTGCATTTACCCAGATTGTTTCTATATTTATTACTCAGACATTTGATGTGCAGT
>JAQMCX010000549.1:2500-10883 GCA_029814765.1 Acanthurus leucopareius | reverse complement strand
ACAGTCCGTCAGGTGTTGGGACGTCCGTCAGGTGTTGGGACAGTCCGTCAGGTGTTGGGACGTCCGTCAGGTGTTGGTACAGTCCGTCAGGTGTTGGGACGTCCGTCAGGTGTTGGGACAGTCCGTCAGGTGTTGGGACGTCCGTCAGGTGTGGGGACAGTCCGTCAGGTGTTGGGACGTCCGTCAGGTGTTGGGACGTCCGTCAGGTGTTGGGACGTCCGTCAGGTGTTGGGACGGTCCGCCAGGTGTTGGGACGTCCGTCAGGTGTTGGGACGTCCGTCAGGTGTTGGGACGTCCGTCAGGTGTTGGGACGGTCCGTCAGGTGTGATAACATTATCGTCACAGTGAACTTGTTTTATTAATCAGAAAATGTGAAAGACTGTCAGAGAGCTGAGGTGAAACATGGACGGACGTGTCGGCCAGGTGTCGGCCAGGTGTCGGCCATCATCCAGTGTAACTGCAGCTGAATGTAATTAATCATGAATAAAAGCGTGTTATTGTGTCGTCCCATTAAAAGACACATTAAATTTGTCAAATCTTGGACCAAAAAGCTGCTGAGACGTTAAAAGAATCCAGAAACAACTTCTAATCAAATCTTCAGACCCACAAAGTGTAAAACAAAATTCATAAATCGCTGACAAAAACATTTACAATGTCGTGCCTGAAAAATCAGCAAGAAGAACAAATATTGACTCAGTGATTCATCTCGTCTTCAGGCTTCTGAGACAAAGTGAACAAACTTGAACTAAATTAAACAGTCGTTCCAATATTTGCTCGTCTGTGCTGCAGATTTTTCTGGGTTTTTTTTAGTCATTTAACGGAAAATTAACTCGCTTCAAGAGTCAGAACCTGAACGGAACAAAAGGAAAACACACGAGAACAGAGGAGCAGCAGCTCAGCTCCAAAGATCTTCCTCTTCCACACGTAACATCTGATTCAGGGTCAGATATTTCAAATCTGCACATAATTCTGCTTCCTTTAGCTTTGACCAGCTGTTTCTGACCGTTAAATCCTTTTAAAAACAGTCACGACTTATTTGAGTAACTTTACTTTGAATAGTTACTGTACTTTTTTCTGACTGCACTTTTCCCGCAGCAACACTTTCGATTTTCTAACAGAGAATCTGGAAGTAAAGGATCTACACCGAAAATAAACCGACACACACTGACTCCTCCCCTCCATCACCTCCATCTGCATCCATCAGCCCCCCCCCCGTCTCTGTGACTGAGGCTCTGTTCGAATCCCAGGCTCCAATAAACACACGACAAAGACACATTGTGCTGCAGCTTCCTGGTTGGAGGCTGCCGGCTCGGTTTGGGTGGTCTGACACAGAGATGGAGGGAGGAGATGGAGGAGATAAGAGCTGAGAGCTGGACAGACACAGCCCGAGGGGACTGATGGACGGATTGAGACGCACTGAGAGGTAACAGAGGCGGATGCAGCTCCGCTCCACCTGCCGCTCCAACGATCGGCCCTCCCATCGATCAGCTGATTGACAGGAATGTGATTAATCAGGCAAAAACAGTTAAATGGGAGGATTTCATGCTCGTCTCTGTTTGACAGCACAGGACTGCTGTTGGGACAAAAACACGGTGCGGCGTCTGCAGTGAAGAGAACGCAGGACGCAGGACGCCGCCGCCGTGAGGAGGAAGCTGAGCCTGAAGGCAAAGCTTTCGATTTAGCAGCCGGCCTTGGCTCAGGCCTCAGGAGCTTTGGGTAGTGACCGAAGGAATGAGATCGCAGATACAAGCGGACGAAATGAGCTTCCTCCACAGAGCTTCTGGCTTCGGTCCGAGAGATAAAATATTTGAGGAGGGTGAACATCTGATCAGGATCCTCCTGGGCGCCTTCCTTTGGAGGGTTTCTCACAGGAGAGGCGGGCTGGACTCAGAACACTCTGCTGAGATTATGCATCTCATCTCAGCCAGAGATCCTGAGGCAGCTGGACGACGCTGCTGTGGAGAGTTCGAAGGGGATTCACTCCCCAGGACCAGCGGCAGAAGATGGACGGAGGAGAGACGGATCGATGCAAATAAAAACTGAGCTCATGTCTGCAGAAGTTAAAGCAGCAGAGCTTCATGATCAGAGGAGCCTCTGAACATCCATCTCCATCCATCAGACCGCCGTGTTTCAGCCGCATCCTTCAGTTACAGGTGTGACGGCGCCACACGTTGTTCCGGTGGAACAGGTGAAGCTGTGAGGCGTTCAAGGGAAACATGAAAGTTACAGCTGAAAGCGAGTCGACGTCGAGGTGGGAACTAAAACTGTGGAACAGCCGTTTCTACTTCAGCACTGTTGTTCTCTGAACACATGTTAACATTTAATTTAAAATGAAAGTTTTCACAACTGACATGAAAAACTCTGTGTGTAAAAAATGAGAAATGTTCTGAGTTTCACTTTAATCAGATTCAAATGTGTTTTCTAATGAAGCAGATGTCTTCAAATTACAGACTGGGACTGAAAACAGGATTTTCCTCCTCAGACTGAGACAGTAAATCTGTCGTGTTGCTGAAACAACGACTCTGATCTAATTTAGTTTGACTGTTGTGTCACTTCCTGTAATTACATAAACACAGTGAACTGCAAACCGCTGTGTACTTTAACACGTCCACTTTAATTTTACTGCATCTTCCTCTCAGCCGTCCTCTGTAATTACAAACCGCTGTAAACTGTCTGACTGTGCCGTTAGCGGCGACGAGGCTAACAGGCTAACACCACGCTCTGTGAGTTCACTGTCTGTCTGTAAATCTGAGCTTCAGCCTGCTACAGGAAGCCACCGAGCCAAGGCGGCTGATTCCAAACTGCCGCTCATTTCATACAAGAAGAAGGAGAGAACAAGAGGAGAGGCGGTCTGACCGAAACATCATATTTATTTTAATCTTTCAACAAGTTTTCTGGTAAATGTTTAAACTTGTGTGTCACAAATTATTCAGACTTTCATGGTGAAACTGTTCATGTGGCAGGAAACCGTTTCCATGAAGTTTATCTTCTCTATGAAACAAAACATTCCCCTGCTTCTTCAGCTGATTCATGGGATGTTGCACAGTCTGCTAGTTAGCTTAGCTTAGCGTAGCATAGAGTTTGGAGACAGGGGACACAGCTAGCATAGCGCTTTCCAATATGAACCAAAAGGTCGGAGTCTCAGCAGCTCTGAAACGCACCGACGAACAAACTCACATGTTGTTTTTCAGCTTGTTTCAACAGCAGAAGGCAGAGTGTGAAGCTTCAGGGCCGCGCGAGTGTTTGAGACTGCCGGGATGTTAGCAACCGGCTCCACGGCAACCACCAGAGACAGAACCGCTCCAATGTGTGTGTGTGTGTGTGTGGGTGAAACAGCCCATCCATTAGGATGGTGTCGTGGCACTCGCTCTCAGACCACACACAGTATTTGCCATCGTCAGTCCATCAAACTGTTATTTCATTAGAGGGAAACACTGTTAATCACATGACTCGGCGACGACCGGAGCTTCTTTGTTTAATGGATCAGCTGACAGAAACCAGAGACGCTGAACATCCAAACAGACCCTCGGCGGTTACAGCGGCGGCCATGTTGGCGCGGCGGGTCAGACCGGAGTTAAACAAACATCTGTTAGAGGCCGATAATGTGAGATCCGGTCGGCTGAAGCTGTTAAAGCTGCATGTTTTCTTGAATGTCGCCATCTCTGCTCAGCATTTTAGCCTCTTTTAGCTTCTTAGCTTCTGCTTTGACTCTTCCTGCGTGGTTCAGCCTCCGTTTCCTGCTGTTTTCATCACATGAAGCCTCTGAAGTGGAGCCGATCAGAGACGACAAGCTCTCAGCAGCTGAAGATCAGATGTTTCCTCAGGAGGAGGCCAAACACAGAGGCAGCAGACAGAGAACATCAGAGCTCCACAGCTGGATGAGCTTGTTTTTAGTGTTTTTGTGGACTGACAGCAGCTGAACTCTACATGTTAACACATCAGATAACTGTTGTATTTGCCTGCATTTAAACTGCTATTTCACTTTTTTCAACTGCCTGAAACACTTCAGCTTTCACCAGAGCTCCAGTAAAAAACCCAAATCCCAACAGTTTTCTGCTTTTCAAAAAACGGGTCCAGTTTTGGTGATATGATGAAATTTAAACGTTATTCTGTCACTTTCAGTTTTTTTCTGAAGTAACCTCCTGATGTTTCAGCCTGTTTAAGTTTCATGCAGCCGGAAACACAAACAAAGAGCCGCAAACTGACAGGAAACTCATTCATAAGAACTCTGGTGACCTTTGACCTCTGGACGTACAGACTCTGCACAGACCGACGGGGCAGAAAATCCAAACAAAGTCTGACAGCCGAGTCATGCTGCATGAAACTGAGCTGCAGGATAAATTTACTAGCACACATCGGCTGCGACGGCGCTGGAGCTCATCCATCACAAACAAAGACAAACAGAGAGGAACGATTCGTTTTCTGAGATCATGAAGGACACGGCAGTGAAAAGTGTGTGTGAAGGCACCATGAGCAGCGTTAAAAGGCAGAGTGTGTGGAGAGGAAGAGCGTTCAGGTCTGTGACAAACACAAAGAAACTCACATCCGACCTTCGTTTTTCTGCCTTTTCAAAGCGGAACAATTCAGTGCTTTGCTCATTTTCACCGACGCTGCAGGAGTGTTTGGTTTTACAGACGTCCCTGAACGAGCCGTCGGGTGGCCGTCAGAGTCTGAGCTCGCCGGACGACCGCTGATCTACGTTTTGTTCCAGGAGTCATCGGCCACAATGTCGTTACAGTCGAACAAAAACCACTTCAGAGCCTTTAAACAGAAGCATGAAAGGAAGGAAACTGAAGAAGGTCGAAGACTCGAAGACGACGAACCGTTCGAACGTTTCGTTCACAAAAAGGACAGAAATGTTCCTGTTTCTATCAGAAGTGCCGGCAAACTGCAAACAGACTCTTTCTGTTCCTGATCGTGGTGACGAGATGACGATTCGTCTGTAAATTAACTCTTTCTTTGTCTTTGTTTTGTTTTTTTACTCGGACAGTGAACGCATCAGAGACATTTGTGTCGTGGAAACAAACTGAGGCGTTTAAGTACTTTTAAATCACAAATACTGTCCTTTGTGATTCGTCCTGGTTGTTTCTGTGAGTCTGAAGACTGAGGACACTCGAGTTAAAACAATCGATCAATCAGTCTATTGATCAATCAGTGCAGCCTTCATGGTTTTAATACGAGAGGAGACAAAACCGTAACAGTTTGTCTGACAACGGCCAGGTAACTTCACAGTTACCAGAATGTATCCTGAGTACTTTCAGGACACTGTGGCTTCAACCCTGACAGACAGAGACAGAAACCCGTCAGCCAATCAAACGCAGAGCTCAGATCAGCTGATCTCTGTGAGGTTCTGACTGAAAACAACGCAGAGCTCGAACGCACCGTGACAAACAGGCAGCACGTCACTCATGAACTCTCTGACTGAGGAAACCGAAGAGTTCATCAAGATCTGATGCTGAACTGAAGATCATCTCTGCAAACACTGGATGTTCTCAGCTGCTCCTGGAGGTGAGAACGTCTCCAGTCCGAGAGCTTCAGAGGTGCTTCAGTTCAGAATGAAAAACTCACAGTCTGCTTGTGAAAAAGTTCTGCATTGATGTCAAATCTCACTGTGTTGTTAATGAGCTGACGCAGGAACAGCAGAAACACCAGCACGGCCCTTTAAACTCCACACGCTCCGGATTTTATCTGTCAGCTGAAACAAAACCGGCTCAGACGCCAGAATCAGATCCATCAGCAGCTCTGAGCCGAACACCAGCAGAAGTCAGAGCTGAAGGCCTGTTTTGTTTGGACTCTGTGGAGCTTCATTAGCGTCTGAAACCATTAAACCCGACGCCTCCGAGTGAGAACGTTAACAGCAGCTATTTAAGAACGTGTGAAGTCGGAGCGGACTGAGAGACCCTGAACTCTGCTGCTGCAGCTTCACACACGCCGACAGACCGACTGGAGCTCCTCTACCAGGAGAACATCCACGGTTCTTCCGCCGGTTCCTCTGTCAGCGACTCCAGCGTCGTTTCTGAGGCTGCTGTCGAACTTTTCAAGATGTTTTTCCTCCGTTACGTTCAGACTCAGAGGAATCAAACAGCAACCACAGATTCCTTTTCATGAACGTTTCCTGCAGCCCGACACGACGTCCTCACACGTTTCATAAACACAAAGATTATTTCATCTGAACTCACACTGACTGTGTTTTGCTCTGAAAAACATTTTAGCCGGAATTGAAAGAGTCGAACGCTGCTGAGAAACAACCTGCAACCCGAGAACCGAAGGATGGAGGTCTGCAGCCTCCAGGATCACATCAAACACCTCATCATCTTTATTATTACAGTGTTTCATCATTTAAAGTCTTTACCCACATGATACTTTATGTGCAGCCAAAGTAAGTTTATCATCACTGTGAAAGTCCACGATTCTCTATGACTGAACTCTAAAAGGACAAACGGAGGAAACATGAAGAAGACCTCGTCCTCTTCTGACCGTCAGAGAATCAGAGGAGCTTCAGGTTCGGCTGTTTGCTGCTTGTTTCCTTTCAGGACACATGAACAGATTCTTGAACACACACAGAAGTCAGGTGACACCTGTGAGCTCAGCTACGCAAAGTGTTTTAAACGTTTAGCTTTGTTTGCAGATCTTCTGATTGAACCTTCTGTCCCTGCTGAAGCTGCTGAACCTCGTTTTTCTGTCAAAGTGTCATGAAGCATCTCAGCTGTTCCTCTTCCTGCTGCGAGCTCAAGACTTCAGAGACGTGACACTGATGTTTGTCATAAGAAGTTGGATCACAACTGTTTTCCATGTTTCAGACCCTCCTGGACAAGATGAAGAGGAGGTCACGTAAAAATCCCAGAATGAGTCTGTTTATCTGAAGACCTGCAGCCTTTCAAAATGTCCTCTGTGAACGTTCTGTAACTTAGCAACTAATGCAGCTTCCAGAGGGAACAGAGTGTTTAAGTGTCTCCTTCACAGAGAGAAGAGGAACGCTGTCAGACGTCCAGCTGTGATCCCACAGCCGCCATGTTGGAGGAGAAACATCAGACCTTCATCTGTCCTCTGTGGGCAAACCGGTGAAGGAGAATCCAATGAGATCAGACAGAAGAGGAGAACACACACATCTGACTCACACCACTTACTGTACTCTGATTACTCTAACTACAGATTACTCAGTGTACTCGTACTTTCACTGCAGAAACGTTTCCTCTGTAGGACTTTTACTGTAACAGAGTACAGTTACATGCAGTGTGTTTCCTTCCTTCACTGCTGCGTTCAAATGTCTGAGTCTCTGTCGGTCAATTCCATGTTTATGTTGCATGTAGAAAATGATCAGGACTCGCTGGTTTGAACTGAGCGTCATTGATCAGTGATCAGTGATTCGCAGACTCGTCTCTCCTGTGATGGTCCACATGTCGCGGCCTCGTGTGACTCGTGTGGAAGTCGCTCCACATGTTCGCACATCTGTGACGCTTTCAAACACAAACAGAGTCGCTGAGAAGTTTCTCCAAACACTCGAGAAGAACAGAAGCTGATGGAAGGTTCAGCACCGTCTCAGTGTCTCCACCAACAGGACCAAACCACTGCTCCTTCACTACCAATCACGTGTACTCACACTCCTGTGGACCATAAACAAAACACTCGGCAGTGTGTGGACGTGTGTGTGGACGTGTGTGTGGACGTGTGTGTAGACGTGTGTTTGGACGTGTGTGTGGACGTGTGTGTGGACGTGTGTGTGGACGTGTGTGTGGACGTGTGTTTGGACGCTCCACAGGAACTAATGTGAAATCTGACCGTTTCCATTGAAACTAATGAGCGAAAATGTGCGAAAGAAAAAAACTGTGATATGGTCCCTGAACGGCTGAAAGGAGCAGGAGTGCTGGACTCCACCCTGAACACACACACACACACACACACTCACGCACACTCACTCACACACACACACACACACACACACACACACTCGTGAACACACGTATGCATGCACACAGGGAGTCTATGTTTCCCTGCTGGTTCATAAAGCATTTCTATGGCTCAACAGCTGCAGAGTGATGCCACACACACGCACACACACACACACGCACACACACACACACGCACACACACGCACACACACACACACACACGCACACACACACACACACACACACACACACAGGGCTCCCCCACCAACATATCTTTTCATTCAGTCTGATTCCTCACTAACATGCAGGAACGTCATTGGTCGGTCAGTCGGATGCAGGAAGCTCAAACTGAACTCGGCTGATGGACGAGCTGCGACAGGAGCCTGAAGGCATCTCTGCACAGTGAGACCGACTGTCTCACCTCCAGTCAGTCAGACAGACGGCCAGCGACACAAGCTGATCGCCACGGCAACAATGAAGGACGTCACTGGGAT
>JAQMCX010000548.1:0-10884 GCA_029814765.1 Acanthurus leucopareius | reverse complement strand
TTAAGTTACCTCTCTTTGTGAAACAGGCTAGAGTTACCCCTCTTTCTCTGGTTTGAGTTACCTCGCTTTGTGAAACGAAAAACTCAGAGTTTCCCGCATTTCAGGGTTCACAGACTCAGAGTTTTCACTAAACCTGCTTTGTGAAACGGACCTCAGGTCCGCACAAGCGTCTCTTTTCTGACACATCCCTTGTTGTGCCATTCCACCCATCATAGCAAGGCCGGTTTCATACAGAGCCACAAATCAGCTACTCGATAAGTGTGGAAAAAGCACCCTTGGGCTGGGCCAAATTGAACATACACTTCTATTGGAATTTCCCATAGGGGAGGGGGCATGTGATTGTCAGTAAAGCTACGTTAAAACAAATAATGCAAGGGGATGTAGATCTCATAGGGTGAGAGCACTGAGAGAAAGGACGACAGTGAGCACAGTTTCACATTACATTTAAGTCATAGACTTGCAAAAGTTGTGAGTAGACAGCTTTCTAAAAAATAAATGTTTGAAACCTAAAGGTTTCTTTTGTTTATCTTGTTTTGTTTGTTTTGTTTACATATTTGTATATATGTACAAGTATATGTTTTTTATAATGTTTTGTATTTTATGCAGTGTATATATTTTTTTCTGTGCTTAGTCAAAGATGATTTTTTTCCTTAAGTGGTCAATGAAGTCAGTCTAATGCAATGTGAAATTAGTATGTGAGGCATGGGTTTGCTCTACAGTCTTCCAAAGGAAACTGTTAAGGAGCATGTTTTTTTTTTTGTTTTTTTTTGCCACATTCTACTGTCAGTAATGTATATTGCATAAAGAATATTGTTTTATTAAAAAAAAAAGTAGTTCTTGTATTCTTCAAACATAGGTGATGTTTTCACATAACTATACCAAGACCTAAATATCTCTTAACTGTTGCAAATCTAGAAAAATGGCATCTCAAAGTTTGCTGAATGTTGAAATTTAATCTAGTTAAATTTGTGGAGTAAGTTCACATACCTCGCTATGATGTGACTCAATTCTGATTTGATGAACAGGTTGATGCAATTCAAGTGTACACAACAAAAAATTAAAATTTTAAAAATGTTACAGACTTCCTTCATTGTATTTAAATAGGTTTAAGAACCTTGAGCATATTATCAACATTGAATTTCTTTACAAAGCACATTTAAAAATAGCAGGTAGCTCTACATCCTACTTTTTCCCAAAAATATTCTTGTTGTTTTTCTGCAACATTATCCCCATTTCTATTAGACAATGTTTTGTTTTGTTTTTTTAAAAAAAACAAATATGGAATTGAGGTAAACTTGGGATAATAAAAAACAGTTTTCTGTTTATTGTAAACAGACTGTATGTACATAATGGTTTTATAGTATTTTGACCGTTCAAAGCACTGCATGTCAACATTACAAAATTACTTATACATTCATACACTAATGACATAGGTGTGCATCTGCTCAATAGAACAGACACACACAGACACACATCAATGACACAGTCCACATAAGTATTTTGGGGATCTATAAAATAATATATATATATTATATTTAATATATGACATATTCTGTGTCATTTATTTAAAGTTGCCAGAGCTGAGGATTATACGGACAGTAAGGACAGTACACTATGGCAGCTTGGTTGATTTTGTAAATTCAGTATGTGTTTATGACTCTTAATAAATGTAATAAACGTGAGACAATATGAAAAATAACATAATGTTTGAATCTCTTTGTAGGAGCCAAACACTCACATTGAAACCCATTGGAGTAAAATCTGATGCTAAGGCACAGGTCACCACAGAGAGGTTGAAACTTGTCCCTTGAAGTTACCCATGTAGAGTTGTATATAATAAAATAGCTATCTTCATTTTCCCTCTAAATCAGAGGTTAAAATCATTACACCCCCTGGCCCCAGCACTAGCAGTTTTAGTATATGTCTAGTGTATGTCCTATAGCCCGGGCTCTTAATAATAATGTTTGTGAAGAGGGGACCTTGATTCTCAGCTATCTTTCAGTGCACAGGTGACCAAAGTTGTGCAATGCTGCTTTACTCAAATGAGACAATTAACAAAAATCTGACCATTCCTCTCTCCTCCACTTTTTTAAAACTGTTATTCATGCTTTTATCCCCCTTAGACCTGACTATTGCAATGTGCTTTACTACAGTATCAGTAAGTGAAACATTCAAAGACTACAACTGATCCAAAATGATGCCGCCAGGCTTTTAACACATACCAAGAGAAGTGACCACATTACAACAGTCCTTGCTGCCCTTCACTGGCAACCTGTCAGTTTTAGAATTGATTTTAAGATTTTACTGCTTTTTTAAAGCCTTGAATGGACTGGCCTCTACCTACATCTGGGAACTGCTAACCTCTAATAAGCCTGATTGCAGCCTGAGATCCACTGACAGGGTCGTTCTGATGGTTCCTAAGTCCCATTTGGTCACCAAAGGTGACCAAGCCTTTGCTGTTTGGGCCCCCAAGCTCTGGAATGCCTTGGATGAGGATTTCAGGCAGGCAAACTCAGTGTCCTCTTTTAAATCTCTTCTTAAAACTCACTTTTCCCAATGTCCTTTTGGAGGGTGTTAAAGATTTTACTGTGTTTTTATGGGATCTTACTGGTTTTAATAATTTTTAAGCTTTATTTATTGTTTTGTTTTCGTTTTTTGTTTTTACTGTGAAGCACTTTGCAACTACGGGTTTTGAAATGTGCTATGCAAATAAAGTTATTATTATTAATATTTAGCTTTAACAAACTATGTAATCTAAAACACACACACACACACGCACACACACACACACACACACCACACAATCCACTTTTCCTCTGTAAGGAAGCTCCAAGTGTTTCATCAGCTGGACCTTTAGTTTGAGCACTCCCTAGATAATACACACAACCACACACAAACACAAGACACTCACCCACATACACAAAACGCATACTATGCAAATTAATCTTTTGTTTGAGGTCCCTTGTGGTAGTTATTGAAAATGCACAAACAACAGAAACAGTCCACCTGCTACATATGCACGGTTATAGCCACACAGTCCAAGTCTTTACAAAAGCATACATAGGAATATATTAACACAGAGAGTTCTGTTTATTTGAGCAGAGTGATATGCATGGTCACACAGAAACCAGTGATGTTTAAAAAAAATGAGAAAAAAGAAGAAAGTTTCCTCACTATTTTTCAAATTTGTCCAAAACTTTTCAAAAGTGATGGTACTCATTGAGTACTTGCACGAGTTCCAGGAATGCAACTGTTCTGGACTTAATGGAGCAACATGTATGCTGAGGAGGGTTTCATCTGTTGCTACAAACCAAAGAGAATAAGAAGAATGCTTACCAGCATGGAACTGAAATAAAAAAAGCATTGGAGATTGCAACAATTGCAGATGCAATAACAAGTCTGCCTCAATTAATCAAAAATGCTAGGTGTTAATCTAGGATTTGTGACAAATTTGCAAAACGAACAAACAAACAAACATCCAAATAATGTAATCAAACTTTTTGGTGAAAGAATAAAACCTGTTTAACTCTGATAAGCATCTCAATAATCAACACCCAAATTGTTCAAAGAAGTCAATGTTATTGAGTTTTAATTCATGTTGGGGATACCCTGATTGACAATTTCTCATTGATATCCAGTAACAATATGAAAAAGATCAGAATGCTTATTTTAACTAAGTTAAAACTTAGAACGTAGTGCACAGACAGGAGGGGCCATTGTGTTGTGACTGACAGAGAGGGCAAAGTGAATCAATTCACTGGTCTATTTCTTCGACAATTTAATGGTGTATTTATTATGCTGATAACAACTATAGTTTTCAATGAGGAAAAAAACATTAGAATTTAGTTTGAGTTAAATACATAAATAATGAGACATGATAAATGGACAGAGGGTTCAAATACATCCTAAGATCAATGATTAGTATTGCAAAAATTCTTACCAGCAAATTGTGATCGACCATAAAAATCTTGAGTGGGACACACTTTATTTATGTTAACATTACATTAATAATGAATTAATGTGTTATAAGGTTTAGCACAAGTGTAATACATGATTTTCTAATCCTAAAATACAAGTAATGTTTTTTTGTTTTGCTTTTATTTTGTTTTTTTGGGGTGTCACAGCCATATATTAAAATATTTATTGTTTTGGCTTTGTAATGTTAATGTAAAGCTCATAGTAGAAGACTACCATCTACACCAGTTGTTTTAATTATCACAATAATATTAGTTTTTAAAATAAATATTTCCTTAATTATAGTCTATCACAGTGTCACTAAATTGAATCCACTGCTTGAACTCTGATTTATAACATTTGAGGTACATTTGACATACAAGAAATCCATTTGATTTTTTTTTTTTTTACCTTTTATCACATTATTTAACAAGAATTGTAGAGTTTCACTAATGTTGATATTGACTACTATTTTTCTAGTGTAATGATATCACACAGCATTAATATCTAGTTACAAGTGAGTCTGTGTTGATTGTTGCTTCACTGTCTATCTCTTTCTACAATGTATACATTGTGTCTTTTTTCTGTATGATATTATGTGTATAACTCAAATGCAAGTTCAATCCACTAGGGATTGTGTATTCATGCAATTGCACACATATCAATGCACCCGAAATGACAAGACACATTGAACACTCTGATACAAAAAAAAATCCAAAGAACTTCATGCCACTGAACTCACATATGTACATATACTTCAAATCGGATTCATTCTCACAGTGTGTAATCTGTTAGTTCTCACAAAATTTTACATTTAAATTCTAAGCAGAAAATGTAGAACTTGTGTGCTGGATTTGCACGTTTTACAATAATTTCTTTAACCTTTCTGAGTTATTCACTTTATTTTATTCATTTTTTATCAATAATTTTTTGTTACCTATCTAGTGTTCACAGGTCACAGCCAATTCCATGACATTGTCCTTAATATTGACTTTAACTTACTTACAGGCTATGTGAACAGCATCTACAGTCATTGTTTGCCATTTACTTATGCAAGATCAAAATTAACAATAATATTCTGTTCTTTTTGTGATATAATTGATTTTTTAAAGAAATTATATAATTATAACATTGGTAAAATCTGGTATATTAAATAAATATGAGTAACACACAGTTGTTAATATTCATTGCTTTAAACTGAACAATTGGCTGGCTGCTGATTCGTTAGTTTTTAAAAAATTGCGTTCCTTGTATTTTTTTAAAAATCCTCATCTTCATCCTCTACAGCTTCTGCAGTGTTTCCTCTTTCTTCTAAAACTCTTTCTGCAGTCCTACGGAGGGGTTGCTTCTACTTTTTATCATAATTACTCTTGTGCATAGATTTTGCTTTTTTCATTACTTACTGACTAGTGACCACTAAATATTGAAGCAACAAGTAAAAAAAAAAAAATTTAAAAAACCCTTTTCTTTAGCCTGTTACAACAAATATCTGCTTTTGTTGGTTGATTAAAACATGCACAGTGCCAATACTAATGGTTACCAAATATCCACTGGAAACTAAACAGCTTCACTCTACAACGTACTTTCATTGCTATGCAGAGGCAGTAGTTTTAATGACAAAACAGGCAGTGACTTTTGCTGAAGAACTGTCTTATAAGCATATAATTTCCATTCAATTTACTTAAAAACAGCCATAAAAAAGGAAAAGGCAATAACCAAATGACAATATTGTGAATTCTGTATCATTCATATGACCAACATGCCAGATACACATACACACATTTTAGAGAAACAGTATCCATTCTCAGATCACTATACAAATAATGTACTATTATAGTGCCAAACTTGACAATTAAGTATGAATATATGTATATTAAAAGTACTTCATTAGCCATTTTAAGAGTATACACCAGAGCGGAACTATTTTAAAATACGAGCAGACAGCAAAAGCCATTTTTCACTTCTCTCATCATGAGCATGAAAAGGTGATAAAAGGGATGATTAGCAACTGTTTAGCAAACTTAACCTCATTACCTCCACCAATTAATACCATTTTGACACCAACAGTACAGAAATAGCCAGCAACAAAAAGCACCAAAACAAGGCCATTTCTAACATTCTTTTTACCTTTTACAGTGTCCAACTGTCCAACAAATTTCACTTAAATATATTTTGTTTTATCCCTAAGCACTGTAACTGTGTGCCACAAAAATATAGTTAGTATTTATTGTAAAGTGTAGTGAAGGGCATGCACTCTCTATTTTAAAACATATAGACTAAAATACATAGGCAAAGCAGAGGGTAAGTTCACAGATACATTTAGAGAAAATACAGAGAAGATGGCATTTTTGAATAACTGCAGAAAGAATAAAAATCTCTTGTACACTTTAGATTTTTGGATGATATAGGACCTTGTGGGTTGAAAACCCAAAGATTGCCACAAGAAATTCATGTGACATGGAAGATAAACTTGCAGAGACAAAGCCTATGTCCCTTTACTACATTGTGAACTTCTTACAATATTTCATATTAGTCTGCCATCCGTAACCTTAACCTTTCACACAATTGTTAAGTAAGTAAGAATAATAGACACACATACACACATGCATGCACACGCAAGCACATGTACACAACTTCCAAACACTCACCTTACAATTCTTCAAAATTTTCCACATGGAGCATTTCAATTTATAAATTTCAGAACTCCTCTTGAAAAAAACATAACTATAATGCTATGCTGGATTATATGGCTGTGCTTACAAAGTATGTGCAGGAATACTAAGAGGGACATAATAATGTCACTATTATTCCTCAAATTCCAGAAGGCAGGAGAGTGACAGTTAAAATAACAGTTTTCATTCCCACCTCTCATAAAGCATCTCAACAGTTCTAAATATCATAAATAAAACCCCCATAACATATCCTCTCACACAGTCTGAAATTGAATTTTTAATCGAATTGAGATTAGGCAGCCTAGTATAAAATATGTTAATGTTAATTTTGGAAATTTGGGAAAATTTACAAGAAACATTTGAGAGAGCGCCTCCTAATACACGTATAGAAGACATTTAATAACGTTTAACTTTGATTACCTTGAATCCCATTTAAAGTGGTCAAATCACCTTTAATAATTACACCGAATTTAATTAGCTTCGTCATAACGTCGACGGTCGCACGGTTCAACTTTTTTTTTTTTTTAAAGTCCCTATTCGGCATAGAGCTTGCTGACAACCTTCCAGCCTTTTAAAATTAAATCAACTTTAATGACAGGTTCTCACTACCGGTTCGTCCGCTCTATCACTGCAATATAGAAGGAATAACAAGCGAGTCTACGAGAAGATACAATTGAATTACACCCGTGATGTTAGTTTTGTGCGTTTGCTTTTATCAGTGCCTTATTGAAAGGTTTAACGTTTGGTTTACTGATACTCTAGTGCTTTAAAATTAAGCCTTGTATTGTAGGCTACGTATCTTAATATTAAGCACAGTGACCTGCCATTTTTAACGAGAAGAATGAAATTTGTCTGGATAACCTCGAAGACAAGCTTATAGGTCGTTACGCTTTTCCAGTAAACACAATGAGTTACATGACATTTGCCTTCTCTCTCTCTTTTGTCTGTGTATGTGTGTGTGTGTGTGTTAGAGATCTCCTACCTGTTTGTCCCAGTGCAGTGTAGCCTATCCTACTCGCCGGCTTCCGACCACCGTTCCGGAGGGGTGTTTTCCTCCACTTTTTTTTTTTAAACAAAAAACTTCTTCCAATAGTTTGCGTTTCCGACCTCAATGGCAACTGTGAAAGAAGCCATAAAAAGAAAGAAAGAAAGACAGAAAGAAAGAAAAAAAGCGCATTTAATGCACCACATTTGCTACACCGCTTTAATTCTCGAGTCAGTCCTGAACATTTAAATTAGGCTATAAGTTACATTATATCGAAATACAGAAAAAAAGTATTAGTCCTTAATTACCGCAGAGACTGCAACTATAAATTTAATGTTTTGTAGAGGGCAACGCTCGAAGTAAAAAGAGGCAGAGAATTCTCTGTCTGTGGAAGCACTTGGAGAGCGGCTGTCAGAATAACGTTTAGGTGAAATGTGGTTGATGAAAACGGATGAAATAGTCGATTCTCTTGTCTCTATGGCGAAGAAAGTACATTTAAACCAACACAGGGTAAATTAACCCTTGATGTATTTTTGTCCAAAGCGTCCATTAAAAAACAAACACAGAAACAAAAATCGCTGAACTGATGAAATATTCTTTCCCCTTTGCTCTCTGCCCTTTCCTCGCGCTGTCGCGTTGGCCGACCGGCGCACGCTACAGCTCCTGAAAACCAGTCTCAGTAACACAGAAAAAGAGAAAAGGGAGAGAGCGAGAACAAGTATGACAGCGCGCTCCGGCAAAACGGAGACTGTCCTCTGTTACTGCTGCCCTCTGCAAATGTGAGCCAGCTCATCCCTTCCTAGTAAAAGATGATGATATGCCAAGCGAGTCAGAAATGTAATTCTGGGGTGGGGGTGGGGGTGGGGGGGATCCCCTGCTGCGTCCAATCCTGACGTCTCTACCAATATGCGTGCGCGCGCGCATGTGAATGCTTGAGTGACTATTCCTTTCATGATAGTGGCCTTAAAACCGGGAGTCCTCTCTTGGTGTAAGATCTTACACAACTTCTTGTATGTGTGTGTGTCTGAGTGTGTTTGTAGGGTGGAAGAAAGGATTAGGCTGATCATACAACCACACTGGTATACACAGCAAAATGTAAAAGTAGAAACAGGTATGGAACTTAAACATATTAACATAATATTGAATGAAAGTTAAATGGTGCATTTTCTTTTCTTCCTCTGATTTTAACATTGTGTATGCCAGAAGGAGTTAATTTATCTCTGTACTAGAGCTGTATATTAAGTGTTTAAGAGACTGCAGTAAGAGTCGACTTAATTGTGCTATGTGCATTTAAATATACCCTGCCCTTTTTCGAGTGAGGCTTTAGCAAATTTGTGTGCACTATTGCTGAAAAAAGGAGCCAAAGATACCAAATAAAGTGGAAATAAAGGAGTGGAATAAAGGAATAAAGGGAACCAAGGGCCCTATCGTACACTTTCCGCCGTGCGCCAGTGGCGGATTGGGCGGGGAAAGTTTCAAATTAATTCAGGGGAGTTTCCAGGTCAACCTCTGCCAACTTGGTCCAGGAGCAGCAGAGGAATCCTGCTCTGCCTCGCCCAATGCGCCACTGGCACATGGCCAGTAGTCCGATCAGCTGTGTAGAATCATCTCATCAATTCATAGGTGTTTCATGGGTGTTTCTCTGGCCAAAAATGCATGAACCAATCGGAGAATCCGCTCTCATTCCCTTTAAAGACTGGCTGCCCCATGCACCAGTGGCGCAGGCTATAGTACACCTTGCGCAAAGGTAAACAGCTGAACTAAAAGGATTTATTTATTTATTTATTTATTCATTCATTCGTTTATTTGGCTGGACAGACGACGCTCACTGAATGTATTGTGTCAGACAGCTCTCAGCTAATTCCCCCCTTCAGTCAAATAGTTTAGAAAGCAAACATTTCCATATTTTGCCATATCAATTTCTACAATATATTTTCGCCTGCACAGGCAAACCCGCACATATGCAGGCGCGCACACATGCATGCACGCAGGCACACACGCACACACCTAAAAATTAAATTCATTTTGTGAATAGAATACATGTGGTACATGTGATACATGTGGACAGCCTGTTTTTCTTTCAGCCCTCTTTGATATTGAATTTAAAAGAAGAAAGGCGATTCAACAGTGAAGAGACAGAACTCTTGGCTCATGGTTCATGTTATAGATAATTATTATTTATATTAATATTTCCTTGTTTTTCTGATCACAGTACAGGTACTGGATTTGCTACCATACACTTGTGGCAAAAATGACATTTGCGCAGGGTGTATGATAGCGATGACACCTGCGCCAATGGTGCACCGCATTTGCGCAGGGTGTACCATAGGGCCCCAAGTCTGATTATCTATTTTTCATGAATAAAAACAAAATAAGCGGATAACCCATAACATGGTTAAGTAAGTGCCACACATGCTCCTCATGAAGTTATTCAAGATTAATATAAAAATTGTGAAATCAAAATATTTACTTGTTACAGCTTCACATGCCATGCAAAATGTAGTAGAAGTCCTAACAGAAACCAAATTACTATTCATTTAGGAGTTAGTTGTTTGCAAAGCTTATTTTAAGCTATTGCACAGCAGAGTATTATATTACATGATATTCGGAAAACCTTTTGCTCAAAATACTAATAAACAAAAAAAAACCCATCCTGTTCAGTTATTAGGCATGTAGTATGAAGGTTCTGGCTGCCTTGTTGTGCCATAACAGATTTGCTTGGCAAAAGAGGAGTCTGATATACTCTTCCTGTTGTAATTTGTGTTGAAGTTTATTGGTAAGGCTACCAGAAAGGAGTGAACAGGAAGAGACAAAGACAAATTGAGAGGAGAGCATGAAAAACAACAACGCCAATAAAAACGATGACAACAACAAAAGCAACAACAGCATAATTTTACAATAGCATTTACATTGGTAGTAAAAGTATATTCAAAATACAAGCAACTCAATTTGCAATAGCAGCAACCATTAGAAAAATACTAACCCCAAACCAAACCAACCTGTGACATTTTCAACCTTTGTGCATGTGTGTGTGATTTTGTATTAGTTGTGCTGTGTGTGTGTGTGTGTGTGTGTGTGTGGGCTCTATTTTGTAGACCAGGCGCAGGTGCAGTGCACCTGCCCTGCGCTTCGCCTGTGCAGCGCCATCGGGGTGTGTCCAGGGCATTTTGCAATTTTCGTGCACGCAACCACGCCTCCTCCCACCGGCGCAAGTGGCAAAGAGGGAGGAGAGAAGGCGTGAGTGGGTTTAACACAGCCGAGTGTAATCTTCAC
>JAQMCX010000547.1:0-10885 GCA_029814765.1 Acanthurus leucopareius | reverse complement strand
GGAAAGAAGCTAAACAGGAAATAATGGTAATAGAGGCGATGTTGAAGTGAGTTAAAAATGCCCATAAAAGAAGGAAATAATCTTGTCTGTATTTGTA
Source organism: Acanthurus leucopareius (assembly GCA_029814765.1). NCBI lineage: Eukaryota > Metazoa > Chordata > Actinopteri > Acanthuriformes > Acanthuridae > Acanthurus > Acanthurus leucopareius. The sequence goes on along the minus strand of JAQMCX010000547.1, from coordinate 10,788 downwards.
TTATGTGTATAACTGTATTTATATTTGCTCTTTCCGAATAAAAATAAAATATTAAAAAAAAAAGAAAATGATCAAGTTAAACACAGCGAGCTACAGGGCGTAATGACACTGCACTCTGGTGCAGCACTTCTTAAACAAGAGCCTATAGATTTATCGTCATATCTGTCCTGCTGCCTTCAGAGCCTTCATGGATTTAATGAAGGAGAAAAGTATAACAGCACAGCATAAAAGAGCTATGGGTAACAGATACTGTCACAATCATTCAAGTCATGTATAAATACATGCAAACTACTTTACCACTGTACCTGCTCTAAACACATTAAACATCCATTTTCACTAATTTAGAAACAACTACATCCTCTATGTAGGATCGATCAAAATAATTTATTTACATCTAATGTACCGTTGCATTTTTGCTGTTTTTTTATTTAAATATTTCTGAGCTCCTATTGATAAGATCACAGTTGCAAATTATAACATTTAAATAGATAAGACCAGTCCAACAGCCAGTTTACAACAATATATCCATAACTGCTGCCCAGTTAACATGAACCTTTTATCAGATGGTTGTCTTAGGATATGTCAGATAACCGGACATACTTCAGATGGAACACTTTCGAGCAAAAGCTTTTAACCACAGAGCCAATCATCACATTGGTCAGTCAGTCACTTCAAATTAGCACACAAACATACAAATGGTACATAGTCCTTATCACTCAGGTTTGCAGTGCTCTTTTGTTTCCTTATTATACTAATTGAGATGTGCCATCAAAGATGCTCCAAGTAAGCAAACAACCACAGTAACAACAACAGTTGGACACATGGAAGAAAACAGGGTGAGAGAAGCCAAAGGCCATGTTAGCCACATGGAAAGCTCACACAGTAAAAGTATTCAGACTCCTAAATATTTACATTTTTTGTCATTAAAGCAGCTAATCCTGAATCCAAAATGAATGTTCCCTCTGTCCTGCTGCGTTCTCTGTACAGACAGATCATCTACAAAGTATTTATGTCTCAGTACCTGCTTGTGCAGAAGCGTATAGCGGCAGCCCAGTGATGATAGCAAACTCATCGCTGTGGATGGCACAGTCTTTGACATTAGCATCGTAGTTGTGGACCAGCAGTTGGACAACGTCCAGGTGACCCTGCTGGCAAGATGTGGCCAGCATCCAGTTGAGCAAGTCTTTCCTCAGACACGGACCTGAGGATCCAGAGACCAATACCAGTCAGAGGAAACCAGCACAACGAGAAAGGGCAGCATGATGAAAGGGTTTTGTGCTTAAATTCTTTCTTAGCTAGGTATGATATCTCAAACTTAATTTTGACCACCTGTTATATTAAAGAGTCACTGAATTTAACGGTTACTGTGGAGGAAAAATGATTGCTTTGTAAGCTATAAACAGACTTTATATATTTTCTGCCACTCGTTGCTCTGAATCAAGGAAAAGAACACATTATCACATACTTTGTTGACATTGTAAAAGGAGCACAGGATCATGATATTTGTTTATTTCACTGTTAAATAGCCACTGATGCTGATGAAAATCTGTCCGACTGACTCAGGCAGAAATGTTCTCAGATGAGGGAAAATATTGAAGTTTTATAACCATTTCATTTAGTCAAATTTAAAATGCACCGTGACCTTGAACAAAATTACAGATATCTCCTAGTTTGAACACAGTTGCAAGTTTTTGGAGTAATGTGGGTACACAACTTTAAAAAAAAATTACACCAGAGGAATAGTCAGTTTTCAACACTTTAGAGGGACTTGGAGCTTCAGAAATACTCAGTTCAACACTCATCTTTTTAAAAGACCATTTCTGCTGGTAAATATCCATGAAATCCATGCCCAGATAATCCCAATAATTTTATGACATCATCAGTGTTACTGTTAGATACAAAGCTCTGCAGGATATAAACTCTATGATTTAAAGAAAAAGTAGAAATACATGTTAATAACAAAATGAAAGGCGTTGTTCCATATGTTGTAAATATTGTGCTAATTTGTTTTTCTACCAGGAACAGAATCCAGTAGCTCTTTGACCAAGCTGGTGTGGCCGTAATATGCTGCCAGGATGGCTGGGTTGCTGCTGGATGGCTCCTGGGGCACAGGGACACGGGCTTCTTTGAGGAGGTAACACACACTCTGCAAATCACCACGCTGAATCGCCACACACAGGAGACGTACCTATAGCAACACACACACGGAAAAGAATTGCTACTGGTGAGTAGTAGGAATATGCGTGATTCATAAGGGCCACGTTAACAAATATACAGTAATTTATACAGTCAATGTTTAGTTCTTTTCCAACACAATGCAGCCCCTCAGCAATCTTTGCTCACACAGTAATTAATGGTAATAACAAAAGTGATTCATAACAACTGTTTAGAAGATATATATTAAAGGGAACAATCATCAAAACAAGAGTGTTGCATAAAAGTTTTGTGGGTTCGTATTTTTTCTTTATATCTTTGAAGTAAAAGCATAAACTAATTATCAGCATCAGAACTGTGACCCTCAGCCACTCTGAGGAGTTCCCTACTAGAACACCGTCCATTGTGATTGTTTCTTATGTAACAATAAGAAAAAAAAAAATATATTTTACATAGAACAGAGTTCACAGTATTCTGTAGCTTTTCTGATACCACTTATTAGTCTGTGCTTTTAATTTAATTAGGATGATCAACATTGCTTTGAATTACTTTTAAACTTCCTCATTTAAAATGACAGTTCCCCATCTCAAAACCAAGGCTAGATGCATACTGTGGTCTGGTCTATATCAAAGTCTTGTTTAAAAATAAAAGCTCTTAAAGTAAGACTTTACACAGTAAAGAAATTTCTGTACACAGATTAATGCGTCCTGTTCTTGCCATCTTACTTTTTGATAACCTTTAAATATGCTGCATAATGATATCATGTCTGTTGAGTTTGTCTCTGTCTGTAATGCCAGTTAGTATGGTATGTGTGTTATATTTGTCATTTAATTAGAAGCTTGTTAGAGGTTAAGAAGTTTTGATTTAATGTCAGAACTGAATGGTTTGGTGTTGGAGTGTGTCCTCGATGCTACATGCTAATTTGTCAGCAGTGCTGAGAAAAGGGTCTCACAAAATGTCTTTACTGCAGGCACGCTTGCTTGCCTTTTCTATGAGCTGCTCTAGCTTTTTACAGCATCGCACAGTTTTTTATCAGCACCTGTGGTTGTGAGGAAGGTTGGTGATGGTCAAGTTACACCAACTCTTCTGCAATTTGATTAATGGAGGCTGATACACTGAACATCTGTCACCATCACAATTCATTCAAATGAGAAATATTGAGTAAAGTGCTGTTAACTGATCTGAAACCAGTGGGTCCCAAAAATGTTTGGGCCTTAAGGTCAGGAAATGTTGTTCAAAGCTCTGTGCTCAATCCTATTAGAAAGAGCTGAACAGAGTGTAGAAAATGCTTTGCAGTACCTTGGCAAGACAACAACTAATAATAACTGATTTAAAAGAAAATCATACTGCTGACTTGGAGTCATGTGGCAGGACCATTCGGGTTCTGCTGGTTGGGGTCTTAAAGTAACAGCTAAAGGCAGGTTCAAGCCTTTACAGATCTCTAACCTTGAGTGTGCCTTAAGTTTAATTGAAAATGATTTAATCCACTGATCAGGACGATGACTCCAGCACACAACTTATGAGCAAGACACCAAACTTTTTTTAAACTGCCTTTTTACATTAATTCTACATCTGCATTAGATGAATACACTAATAAATAGAAAAGGACATACTCTAAGTTTTAGTGACAAAGTGTTAAAATCTAATATTTTATCTCTGAGCAGACTTAAACTGAACAAAACACAAAGGTAAACTTCTCCTTGCTTTAGTCTCCACAGTAAAAGTAATTAGACTGAAGCAGTTCTGAGAGGAACAAGTTTTTCTCTTGAATCTTGGCAGCACGCGAATCACAGGAAACTGGTTTTACAGGTTGACATGGGTAAGTTTTAAAACTTCTTCCTTTAAATCCATTTGACATGTCTAACTCGTATGGAAGCCACTTCTCTGTTATCATGAACCAAAGTGAGAGTCTCATTTTTCTAGAATTCCTATTTCCTCAAAAGAGCTGAAACAGAACAACTGCACCGACTGTAAGCTGACAAAAACGAGGAAGCACCTCTACTAAAATGAACTGGCAACCCTTCATCTATAATCTTATAAAAATCTAGGCCTACCTAAAAATTGATATTCTTGTGCTATGGAGAGGAAACAGGACAGCTGACTTCAAGATTAATGTTCATTTTCACAAGAGCCCTACAACAAGAAAATAGAAACAGCTCACTCTGAAATCTCTCCCATTCTGTCCAAAACCAAATGACTCAAATCTCCAGAATCAATAAGGCAAATTGTTTGTTTAATCGCTGTAAAACTCCCCTGTTTTTAAAAACTGAAGATGGAGCACAGTGACCCAAACTAAAACCCAAGCCTGACTAACACTACTGACACTTTGAAAACAAAAAACTTTGTTTGATTTTGGACGGTGAAAAAGCATTGACTGTACTTATAGAACGTAGGACTGTAACAAAGGATTACAGTTTCCTGGATAAGAGACAGGAAATGAACTTTGGTAAACCAAAATTACCAACTAAAATACTACAAACTACAACTAGTGTAATGGAAAATGGTGATGGAGCAGAGGGCAGAGTGTCAAAAGAGCTCCCTCAACGTTTTCCGGCCTGGTGCTTAATGTCAGTACAGAGCTAAACTACTTTGGACCAGATACTGATACAACTTCCTACTGCTGTCCAGTGTGACTCTTTACCTGTGAGCTCTGCCAACAGCCAATCAGACAGATTTTATAACTGAACAGTTATGCTTGACGATTTCAAATGACAAAAAAAGGCATTAAAACATGAGTCAAGTCAAACATGACACTTCTGTAGGCTGTTATTAGGGTTTACTGTGGGACAAGCTGCTCTAGACTACCCTGCAACAGGGTGGAGGCTGTAAATGACGCATTTTAGATGATTTTAACGGAGGTATGTGAAGGAAAATAATCAGTCTATTATTGAGTAGGGTTTGTGTTTGCCTCATACTCTGCCCACTGGCAGCAGCAGTTTCAACCGTCTTTCCCCGATGCTACATGGGTAAGATGGAAGCCAATAGACTGAAATCATAGATATGTCTCAGGTTGTATAGTGCCGGTGAAACATGAAGTGTTCGATCAGACTCATGAGATTAATGACTGAAAAAAGTGTCTGAAGCATTCTCTATATGCACAAGCCCTCACAAACTAATTTGTTGTTTTTTATATCAGAATTCAAAGTTTTGATATTGAATTTTAAACATGTGGGTGTTAAAACAATACCAGCAGCTCTGTGGGGCACTGTGAAGCTACACTCAATGTGTCAGTATGCTGACAGAACTAATATGTTCATGTTGTTTTGCAGGTTTATAGTATTAACAATGTTAACCATTTTAAGGACATTAGCTGATTGGCACAAAACAAATGCTGAGGCTGATGGGAGTCCCACTGGTTCTGTGAAGGATTCAGCTATAAACCACAGAGGAGGACAAGAGGAAAGAGGAGGTAAGTTTGACCTCACGATGGTGCTAAATAAGAAGTCAGTAGGGTTTCTTGGTGTCTATTTAAGAATTTAATGGTGATCCATTCACTTGACCTACAGACATTGTCATTCATATTGCTACTGTTAGCTACATCAGCAGTGTGGCTTTGTCATTAGTTTGTCAGTTAGTCTGACTGATTATTTCTGTGGAAATTCAAGAAACTGATGATGAAAATGTTTCCTCTTGTAGTAATTCATATCACTGTGTAAGTAGAGGGATGTAGATATGTGGATCCTCATTGCTGCATGCCTCTTACATCTCTAATAGATCCATCAGTAGATCTTCTGCTCTACAGGGGGACTGGAGCTTGTAAACAGACCAATGTGTTACACTGGCACAGGCAGAAGTAGGCCAGATCTCTGCTGATGCCTGAGAGGATGCATTCACAAATCAAAAAAAAAAAAAAGCAGCACACCCACTCGCTCCTTACAACATCACAACAAACACAGAGCGCTGCACCACTACAAGGAAAGCTCTGCATCACTGCAAGTGAATAATGAACTATGACTTAGGATCAGAGCAAAGAAAAAGAGAGATGCATAAGCAAGACTGGAGAATCTCCTGTTCACATGTTATTTAGTGAAGTTGCTGGGTCTTGAGCCAAACACAACAACCCCCCTAATTCTCCTGTTTCTATGTCTGCTGTTAAAAATGGTCTTAAATTGTTTTCAAGATGCTCTCTGACTATTGACTGCCAACACTTTTCAACCAAAGCTACTCACTTAAGAGTTCTTATCGACTGTTTAGAAGCTGATTCTCTGAGGAAGACTTCAACACATACTGTCTCATTTTTGAACTCAGAAATTCTTTCCAAACATTTTGATGAGCTTGAACTACTAACTATTAATGGGCAAAAAGAAGTTTGCAAAAAACAGGAACTTTTTGTGGAAATTTGATTCTTTAGTTTCGTTCTTGTCAAAAATTGTTTCAAAAACACCAGCAAGAAGAATCCAGCAAGTGTTGTGGCCAGATTAGATTCCTGTGTGTTACCTTTAGCTTGTAATCTCTGTCAGGCTCAATCAGAACTGCAGTAGTAAAACTCTGATCACATAGAGTGGCTGATTTGTTCAGACAGCCTCTTCTCTTTTAGAGGAAAACATCAGAGGAATTCTAGGTTTATTTAAACTTTTAGTTTCCTTTCAGTAAAAGCAGTGTAACAGGGCATATTAGACAGGAATCTTGACATGGGGAAATAGCCCAATGGTTTACAAAAAAAAAGACATAAAAAGACATTTCAGAGTGCAAAAGTACTCTCAGAGGCTGAGTAATGCAACACTTATTCTTTGTCCTTCTCTCCTGCAACTTGATTGAATGCTGTCAGATTGGTTTAAACTAAGTGAATTGGGGAGGAATAGTGTTACTGCTATTTGATTCAGGAAATACAGGGAAATGATTGGATTATGGTGCACTTTTAAAAAGCATACCTTTTGCACTTTGGATTGGTGGAAGGTATATAGCATTTCCAAGTCAAAGTCCAATTCCAAGTCAAGTCATTAATTATTGCTTGAAGTTGTACTTAAGGTGCAAGTCTTCTCAGATTTTGTTGTGTCTGAACTCATCAAATCTGTGATTTGAGTCTGGCTTGAGTTCCATTCACGTGACTAAAGTCCACATGGCTGATACACAAAATGTCAAACTGTCATGCTGCTATAGTCAAATAATTTTACCAAGCAGCTGTTAACATGACGTCTCTTAAAATAACATGGCTTCCAAGAAGCTAGCGATCATTTGGTATAAAGAGGTGTAAGACAATTTGAACAGAGAATACAAAAACACAGAACCAATAGAATATATGAGGTACTTTGGTGGAGACAGTACTTTAACAGTACAATGCTGACCATAGTACAACAAGCAACATTTTGAGTGTACTCACCCCATCAATGTGGGGCATCCCTGTGCTACACTCCACACGGCAGGCTTGTTGGATCAGCTCTCTGGCAACGTCCTCCTCTCCGTCTTCATATGCTGCCTGGATGTTCTCCAGAGTGGGAGAAGGAACCAGTGCAGAGCCGTGTCCTGGACCTTCCAGCAGTGATGCCTTGGCTCCCATTTCCTCCCCAGGGCCTAGCAGCACAGAGGACAGACCCAGAGGGAAAACACTGGTCAAATGACAGTTTAAACGAGTATTTCTGAAAAAGAATGGGATCATACAGAAGCTGCATGCTGCAGGTCGAACACATCGTATTACTGCAGTCCTGTTAGCAGCATATGCTAAGAACTAGGTCACTGTATTAAAGAATGCTTTCGTAGCATGAACTACAGTACAGCTGAGTGGATTAGTGCACACTGTGAGCAAGTAACACCTTCAGGGGGCAGGTGGAATAAGCACTAGACACCAAACTCATATGACTCACAAAAAAAAGATAAAAATGATCACTCAAAAATGATATTCATTGTAGCAAATTACACATTACAGGGTATAAAGTTACCTTGACAAATAACTTAGATAACTTGGATAAATAACTTTGAGTTGGATAAGAAGAAGAAGTGGACTGACACTTACTTTAGCTATCAGAAATAGTCAACATTCATATTGATTTAAAAAAAAACAACTTGATTTGCGTTAAATTTACCTCAGGGCACCACCCTTTAATAAGGGGGAATGATTTTAGGATATTAGCATATTAATTAATTTAGTCTCAATCTTAAGGTTTCTAGGATCTCAAAAACAAACAAAATACACCTAAGAGCCTCTCAAGGCAGAGAAAATGAATATTTTTTCAACTGCCACATGATTAAGCATGCTTTCATTTACTCAAGACAAAACTGAAGGCAGAATGACCCGCAAACAAACAACAACTCAAGAGGGCTGGAGCAGAGGCTTGATAAAGCATCTCATGTGAAGAAACTCAGCCTTTGGTGATGTCATTTCAAGACATCATTTACTGCAAAGGATTTTTCTCCAAGTATTTAAAGTTATCCATATATTTACATTTGAGTTAGTTTGTCCTTTTACTTTTGAGCCTCTTAAATAGTGGGAGTATGTGTAAAAATGGCCTTCATTTCCTAATGACTGATGCAATGATTTTGTTAGACCCCATGAATCAAAGCTGAAATCTATGGTTCAGTAATATGGGATTGTTAAATCCCAAACCAGCACCGATTTGAAAGCAGGAAATAATCACTGATCAGTGATATGTGCAGCTGATATAGTGAATTTTTGTGCTGGACTAAAAATAGACCCTTTCTATTTTCATTGTGTGCCAATGTTGTGCCAATATAACCATGTAAAGGTATTCAGAAGGCTAATTTTTTGAAACAAATAACTTTAATAAAATTTTTTTAGCATAAATAAATGATTTTATTAAATTAGCCGAATGAGTAATCATCAGTGCTCACACTATGTTACACCATTTTTAAGTCACTAGAGGCATTGTTTTCTGCATTTTATGTGCTGTTATATATATATATTAAAAATAATTTTTATTGGGGCATATCAGAAGACATACATGCCAACACAATATATCTGTGATAGGCCAATAAAGCCCAATGTATCAGCTGACTGATAATCAGTTGGGCACTGACTAAAATGAAGTCTCTATACCAATTAAACAGTTTTTTCAGGACTGTTTTTGCAAAATAAACAAACAAACACACAAACAAACAAAAAACTCTACAAACAGTCTCAACTGGATCAAAATGTCAGAATGAAGTTATTAGAGATTGAGTGTTTTCATGTTTGTTAAGGTGGTCATTCATTTTACTGGTGAACAGTTCTGTTTCCTCTCTCAGCTGTGTCTGAGCTGCATGTGCCTGCTTTGTGCAGCCCAGTTGCTTCACTTTGAATAATTAATACAGTGAGAGTCTGACTGGGCTGCTGAGGCAATATGAGAAAACCCAAGAGAGTATAGCCATTAGACCCACATGAGCCTCCCATCCACCATCAATACTCCCCATCACAGCCTTAAACAACCTATCTGGGACAGCTGACACACCTTGAGAAAGATGAGACTGTTAATATCTCCTCCATTACTGAATTTCCCTTTTTACTGGTTATGAGATCAAAGGAAATTACACAATCCCAACTTTTGCCACATAAATAAATAACAGTGTGAGGACTAAACATCAGTGTGATTTGATTAGAGAGGAGCTAAGAAAAGAGGAGGAGGAGACTTTAAGACAAATGAGAAGGATTTTTGGATCATCCATTCACATGGCAGAGATAAAAACAGAGTAATGTTATAGGAAGTGTACAGACTTAAAACATCCAAGGGAAGACAAAAATATCAGCTAGCAATGCACTAATTCAACTTTTTCTCCCCTGATACTTGATGTCCCAATTCCAGGTATCTGCTGACACAAAGAATTGATCTGACACCAGTGTTCTCTCATCAAATCAATAAACTAGGCCTGAAATGTCTCGGGTGTTTGTGTCAGACCGTCACAGGGGTAATGGTCTACTGCACGCAACCGCATGCACACTATGTGGTATGTAGATTAATGCGCACAGTGAGGAAACACAGTTCAGAAAGCATAACTTCTTTATGGAAACTTTTAGCCAAATGACATAAGCAACATGTGCTGAGCTCAAGAATTCCGGGCCCTATCGTTACTGTGCACTTTCATTACCATAACTTTGCATATTGAGACCTGATCATATTGCAGACAGAATCAACATTACCACCTCAACACTTAACATTAGCAGGTGTAAAGGCAAAGTTCTGTGGTCTGAAGTCATTGTCCAGATAAAATAACCAGATACAAAGTACACTTTAGTACCAAGCAGCGATGAGTTCTTGGTAAAAAATCTCCGCTGATTGCAGGTTCTCCATGATCATTGCTTTTGGTGTCTATAAATATTTTTTTAATCAAATAAATTATGGCAGAATGGTGTAAACATGGTGCAAGAGGACATTTTGTTGAGAAAAAAAGGTCATTAGGATACCCTCAGCAACACATAGTGAAAAGGGAACACTTGACAAAATCATTGGTTTGAATTTGACCGTGGACGTTTGTTCTATATAGTTCACTGTTGTTTCCTGTCAATCTCTACTATAATCTGTTAAATAATGGAAAAAACCAACAAACAAACCAACAAACAAACAAACAAACAAAGGAACCCCCTCTGTCACTCACTCTGCCTCCTTGTCTATGTGTTAGTGCGTCTGTATGTTAGTGTGTGTGTGTGTGTGTGTGTGTGTGTGTGTGTGTGTGTGTGTGTGTGTGTGTGTGTGTGTGTGTGTGTGT